>QFDD01009852.1:0-10858 GCA_006871305.1 Vachellia collinsii
GTGAATGATAGAGGGATTTTATTAGTTTTAGTATTTATTTTTTCTTAGATGAAGAATGAGTGATTTATTTAAATTTGCTGATAATGATAATCTGTTCCTCAGTCTTAATGATTATGGCTTCTGATTTTAGTCCTTCAGTCATTTTTCATGAACCAAGTGGCCTGTGCATTCACTCTTTACATAGGCTATTTATTTTGGTTCAAGTTTTTTCCCCTGATATTTGCTAATCAATTTTCATGCTTCTTCAATGAACTTGTCAGGTTTGTAATGGATGAGCCCTTGACGCCAAAGTATCAAGTTTCCAAAGAAAAGGCAAGGACTTTAGGAATTGAGTTTATTCCATTAGAGGTGTCCCTTAAGGAGATTGTGGAAAGCTTGAAAGAGAAGAAGTTTCTCAACTTTTAATTATGATATCTCTTACAAATATTGACAATCATAATCATGTTTGTTATGTTAAACTTTGTATGTGTTTAGAGACATGGTAGCCCATGGTTTTGACAGAAGTTATCAAAGGATTGCTTCTGCCAAACCTTGATTTTAGCTTTGGCAAACATGTTTCTAAACATTACCTTCATATGCTTTGTAATAAATGAAATCTTGCTTGTTGAGAGACATAATTGAAAGGATTGTAATAAACTAGAATTCCTCGTGTGTCGTCATAGTTAGAATAATTTGACAGACAAAATGTCATTTAATTTGAATGTTAGATGTAAAGAAAGAATTATCATTTGCACATATAGAAAAGTCTATTGAAAATGAAAAGGTTTTTGTTGGGTATAGCTCATTGAGAAAGCTTTTAGAGGAAGAATACTGTAGTGATATCAATGACTTAAATAAAAATATAAGGGTTAAAATTATTTTTGATCTGTATAGTTTACTATGATTTGGATTTTTGTTCATGACGTTTAAAAAGTTGTGATTTTGGTTCTTCAAATGCATTTTGTCTAAAATTGCTAATTCTTATAATTTTAAAATGTATCTATATTTTTGACCAATTTTAGTTTTGATTTCTATACTTTTAACAAATTCTGGTTTTAACTTCTATATTTTGAATGGATTTTTATTTTGGTTTTTAAACTTAACAGTGTTAATTAATGCTATTAAACATCCAAGTCCCTATGAAACTATAGAAACTAAAACTATATATTTAAAAAGTACAAAATTAGAAAATAAAAAAAAAAGAAAGAAACTTAATATTACAAGGACAGGTCATATAATATTTGTTTTCATATTGTTTAATTATTAAGCTATTCTACCATAATTAATGAAATTAGTGACACAAGTAAAATTAACGGTGTTAACATTATATTTATGTCCTTTTAAAATTATATGAACTAATAGTTTTAGACAGAGTAAACATGAAGGATCACAATCATAATTTTTAAACTTAAGAGATCATAACCCAAACCGGGGTGAACTATAGGACCAAAAGTAAGTTTGACCCAAAAAATAAAAACAACTACGAACATGAACCGTTATGCATAATGCGAAAATCAATGACGTAACATTAATCCTACTAAATATACAATTAAACAATTTATTACATCTTATGATAACTAAAGGATAAAAGAAGGGAAAATTGCTGAGAAGTTTCAAGTAAGAAATTTACTTACTAAAGCTCCTATCTATAGCGGAATGTTGCAGGATGACATATAAATACTACATGTTGGCATGTAGGGGGGACCTATTAATAATTAAATTCTTTATCTAGAATTTTTCTACGATTTTACCGATAAAGAAAGTAAAATAAAAAAGTCATTATTAAGATTAAATACTTCAATGGAGAAGCACTAAAAGAGATTCTTAGCATCATCATTACTTTGAAGTAGCAATTGGCTAAAAACAATCCGAGCATTATAATCAGCCTCAAGCAATTGTTGCTGAGAAACAAACCGAGCAATATAATCAGCCTCAAACAATTTTTTCTGAGATTTTCAGTGATGTTTCACCATTAAAGTCTTTTATTTGCTCTCACTATAACCGTCAAACTCATTTGAGGATTATGACTTCGGATACCCACTTCCTAATTAGGCCTTGGAATGTGGCTGAACCTCACAATCTTCTTGATTTCCCTCTCTTCTCTTTTCTTTCTTTCTTTGTTTTTTTCCCAATGTAGATCATTTGGTATCATGAACTTATTTCACTTTAACTTGAAAGATATATAAGGGGCTCCAGATTAATTTGGATTGAGTCGAGTAAGACTAAAACTGCAAAAAAGCTCTATCATCAAGTATTTAACATCATTGCATTGCTCAAACTCAAGACTTTTGGTTAATTTGGTACATACCTGGTTGAACCAAGCACTTGGTGGTTTGTTGATCTCTTCCATGAACATAAGACATATCCTCATCTACAACACCATTTGAAGATGCCTACATATACTTTTTTTTAACAGGCACAAGTATCCTCTTATTTGAAATAATCTTATTTAATATACTATTGAATACCAGTTGTATGTTGGTTTATCTACAACACCCTCTTTAATAATTTGTATTGAAACTACTACCCATATTGAAAACACCTTTAACATGTGCAATCAATATAAACAATTTGAAAAAATATTATAAATTTCATAAACAGGGTGAATTAAAGTTTTATATTTAGAACCAAAATAAACCTCCTATTTAGTTTCAATATTTAGAATTGGAGAGATTGTATATTATAACAAGCCGAAAAGAAATTTACGAATAAAAACTAACTGTCACTTTATTTAAAGCATTAACTATCATACTAAATTCCTTCTCTTCCCCCTCCTTTTTTTGCTTACAAGAAATGGCAATTGCAAACAGAAAAAGAAGTAATCAATATACTAAGTAAAAGAATTCCACCAAGCCGATGCTTCTAACAGCTTCTCATCAACTCCCCTTACATACCACTGTTCACAAGCCGATAAAAGTCAACATCAATAAAAATGACTTGCCTTAGACTTCACATGACTATTTTCATATTACAAACACCTCTCCTGCCAAATTTTCATTCTGTCTATTCATTCATCTTCCAGTCCACCCAAGATGTCTCATTTTCCAATAACCACGAGATAATCTAGAATCCTGCCTTCTCTTTTATCTTCATTTGATTTCAAATTCAAATTTTAAATTTCATGCCTCATTAGTTAATAACTCTAAGCCCTACTTTTTCAATTGTCCATAATCAATCACCCACACCTTCCTGCTCATCTCTATTCCTCTCTCTTCCCTCTTCTCCATAGTTTTCTCTCACAGTTGTGATGCAAATCACCTTTCAATGCGTCATCAGGTTCTTTCATCATGGGACTCCACTATTCACCGTCATTTTCTTCATGATTTGAACCAGAGAGGGAGGATGCATGAATCATTGCTCGTTGTCTTCTTCCTTGAAAGCCATTGGACTAGAGACGTAAATGAATGGATTATGTTGACTAGACCAGGTGAGGATCATGTTCTTCCACACCTTATGTTGTGTGTTCTTATTTTAAGATACTTTTTTTCCTTATTATTATTGAGTTTTTGATTTATGCTCATGTTTTTTTTGTCCTATGTTACTTGTAGAATATAGGAATTTTTTTTCATCTTTACCATGTTTCTTTTTGAACATAAGGCCATTCTAGGTTTTCATCATTTAGAGTAAATTGTTCATTTGGTGCTGGTCAGTATTGATTCATGAAGTTATTCATTGGTTTTGTTTGATATCTAGTCTTCCTCAATTCCTTTCCCCTTCCCCACTACATTTATTTGTTTTATCATTCTTTTATTGTCGCTCTTGATGCATAAAATCCGTGTTTTGGCTATTAATTATTCCCTATAGGTCGTTGAAGGTGCAAGACAGAGGCTATTAGATGATTGTTGTGGTACCCTGAAAAACTTGCATGACATACAAATTTTTCATAGAAGCAATTGAGGAGGAACCAAACACTTGAGAGGTAAATAAATTCTGATTTGCACTTTTATGCACGGGAAATGGATACAGTTTTCTTCTTCTCATCATAAGTTCATTTTTGCTTGAATTTCAGTTATTGTCTCATGCACAATGATGATAAGGATCGGCATACGATGAACATATTGAACTTATATTATTCATGAGTTTATTAGCATGTTTAACATGGATCTTGTCATTTAGTTAATTATATTCTCTGTCCAGTGTTGTAGTGGGGAAGTGTTTGCTGGGGAAATAACATGCTTAAAATTTGATTTCACTTAAAATTTTACTTAAAACGTTAAAACCATCATTGACTGACCTTTCATAGCATCCAAAAGAAAATTTTCAGAGTTGAGATATAAAGAGCTTTAAAGGTTGATATTATTAAACTGTTTTTTTTTTTGTAGCTGTCACAATTCACATGTGGTAGTATATATTTTGGACTCGACATAGCAAGTGTGGAAGTTGTAGACTTCATTTTTCAGAGTTACCTAAGATCATGTTCAAAGAAAATATGTGAAAGTCAGAGTTGAGATATAAAGTGCTTTAAAGGTTGATAGTATTAAACTGTTTTTTTGTTTTTGTACCTATCACAATTCACATGCGGTAGTATATATTTTGGTTTCGACATAGCAAGTGAGGAAGTTGTAGACTTCATTTTTCAGAGTTACCTGAGATCATGTTCAAAGAAAATATGTGAAAGTGGTGCTCATTCCTACTCATCTTCAACTTGCTAATATTTTCACAAAACCTTTGGCCAGAGAACAATTTATGTTTATACGAAAAGAATTGAGAATGGTAACTCCCAATAAATTGTAAATAAATCATTATTTAATTTACTCAAATTTAATGTTTTAAAGTTTACTAACTTAAGCATTGGAGTGTGTTATAAAATTTTTTGCAGGACTCTATATCACTTATGGAAAATAGAGATGAACAGGGAAGGAGTCACTCTCAGTGTAACTTGAGTGACCATGGAAGTGAATGAGAAAAGCTTCTCAAATAGAAGGGTAACTCGAGTTACATTAAAAGGGATGAGGCGGTTTCCATGTTGGAAGCCATTGACACTTCAAAGGGTGGAGGCATGATCCCACTTGATCCATTTCAACACATAAACCATCTCATACAACATGGAAACCACCTTATCCATTTCTTGCCAACTAATGTATATTCAACTCGTGCGAGTTACATTACAATGTCTCTCTTTTTGTGCAAAACTTCTTAGATAGACAAAGTTGCAACTCGAGTTACGAATGAAATTTGTAACTCCCAGTTGAAACTTGAGTTGGTACATGAGAGTGAAAAACTTGACATGCAACTCGAGTTACATGGTTCTTATAACTTTCAATTGAAACTTGAGTTGTGCATCAGAATGAAATCAAAGTTTCAACTCAAGTTACATATGATTCTTGTAACTCTTAGTTGAAACTCAAGTTGAGAGATCGAGTGAGACCTGTAAACAAAGCAATGAAACTCGAGTTACACTTGGTACCTCAAGTGTTGAAGGCTGATGCTCACTCTCACAAGAAACTCGAGTTACGCATTAGAGTTGAAGCAATTTTTGAACATAAATTCTAGCTGAAACTTGAGTTACACATCAGAGTGAGAATGAAACATCATTATTTTATTCTACTAAACTGTTAGTGAAACTTGAGTTATGCTTAGAAGTGAAGGATAATTTTCATAACTCTAACTTTTATCTAAACTTGAGTTTGCTCTATGATTGAAAAGTTTTCTTCTCTAAAAATTTCACTTTCACATACTCATTACCCATATCAAATATTCTGCAATTCAACAAGTGCTTAAAATTTCATGATGGAGAATATTACATGTTCACTGACCATGATAGCTTTATTTTTGGTGATGGAGCCTCATAATTCATTATTGATTATGACTATCTCTCTGACTAGCAAAGTGCTATTTATTGAATAGGGAGAAGAGGGTGCCACAACTATTGAATAAAGAACACCTTGATGAACCTACGGGAGAATTGGAGTCTTCATATCCTCTTTCTCTTTGTTATGTGAGATGTAATAAAATTACTTGTAATTTACGTATGGTTGTTTATTCCTCTTTTAAAGGAAGTGGTTTCTTTTCTGGGCAGTGCTACTTTAAAATCAAGGAAAAAATTCATGCAAAGAAATTGGAAGTGTTCAATGCAAGCAAAGGCTGAGGTGCAAAAATTTTGATTTAGAAAGTAGTTAGAATTTAGACGAAACTCTTAAAATGTTGAGCTGTTGGACCTAAATGTATTTGAGAGTTTGATGAAGATGGAGAAGGGAGAAAATAGAGTGGAAAGAAGAGTAGAGAGATAGTATTCTCCCTTGTGTTTAGATAGAGGAAGGAAATAGATGAGAAAGAAAATGTATGATATCTACAATAACATCACGCCCTTATTTAATTTTGAACTCATTCTCTCAAGTAATGCATAAAAAAATTCAAATAAAAATTGTACAACATCAAATTAAAGATTAAAATCAAATTAAATTGTGACTGTAATGTATGACTTAACTTCATTTGAATAACCAAACTTCTATTGAAACGTGTTTTTAAACACTTAGCTATGAAAACTATGAATTTTATTTGAATAGCTAAAAGCTATTATAAAATTGGAGAATTCATTCAAATGACAAAATTGTCATTCAAATGAGCATACAAGTTGTAGGAAAGAATTAGAGGAGGTTAAAACTATCATTATTTCATCCATAATCTTCTTGTGGAACACATGTTCCATTTTATGCAAGAATTTGACAAAAGCATTATTTCTTCATCTCTCAATTATATTTGTGTGTTTTTAATGCAATTTTAGTTATTGAGAATAAGAGAAGATAAAACAATTGTGATATGCATTAATGTAGTCTGCCTTTTTTACTCTTTTATATCCAAGAAGATAAAAGAATTTATTGATATGAATTATAAGCTGGTGTAATTACTGCTAATTTTATAAATTTACTCTCTATAAAAAAGATAATGAAATAAGTTCATTGAGAGAGATGAATGAATTGTAAGATTATGTAATAACTCATAATTTATAAGCTTCTGTGCATGCACACTCTAGTTTGTAAATAATATAAATCTTTAAATATATGATATCATAAAACAAATTACGAATGTTAAATTTCAAACAGAGTCTGATTTATCCTTTGTATCTGACATATGCAATCAGCTAGTTAACATCCCTAAATATAAATTGTGTAGAATGTTTTTCAAATGATGCACAAGAGAACAGATAAATTGTGCTAAAATTTAATATAGATAAAGCAACTTCATAAATATATTGTATTTCGTTGATTCGACAAGATTATGCCACTATTCTCAACATTAAAGCTTTCTTAGAAGTCAAGACGACATCAATATGGGGTATAATCCTAATAAAGAGAGGGTGATTTTGAAAAATAAAAAACTGCAGACCAAGTTTTGTCAATGCCATGTACCATCCCTCCATCTCTCATTACAAGGTTCTCCTATGACATGAGAGAAACTAGGACAAGGGGCTTGGGAGCAAAATCTGTATGTGTAACGTTATTGATAACAGCATTCTCCTAAACCAAGGTTATGAAATTATAAATCATTTTATCATCTGTATGTATGGGATCAAATAAGCTAATAACAGATAAAAGCCTATATACCAAGTAATTTACTTATCAAATGCATATCGTTATCTAATCTAATATCATAAAATCACATGAGGAGTAGAAGAAAAAAAGGACAAAGTTTGAGGCGCATTCACTGTGGCGAACGTGCACTCCAAAAGAAGGCCCCCTGTGTCATTCGTCATGACAAATTCACCGCTTGAGATTAATTGCTTTGAGGTTAATTGTAGGAACACCAATTGAGCTCTAGTCCTATATGCAGCATGCTCGATGGCATTGTAGATGATATTTTCAATTTTTATCAGTTGCTGAGTCATGAGTAGGTACAATAGGAGAGGGTTGTTTCCTTTGGTATCTCACTGAGATGACTACAGAGCAAAATGTTGTAGGAGACAAAATTAATCCAAACCCGGGCTTCATTCTTGGAAGTTTTTTTTGTCAACATAGTAATGGCCTTTGCGTGGGTTGGTCCATTCAAGCTGACCACCATGTAATATAGCTATAATTATTAATATAGTAAAAAATATATCAATAATTAATGTATAATTAGAGAACATGATGCAATGAATATAAGAAATTTGATACAAGTTTTCTTCTTAATAATAATAGTCAATCTCTCTTTAACCAAATAAATAAAGGTATGTTTGTGAAAAATACATTTTCTAATAATCATTTTCTTTAACCAACTTTAATTCTAATAGACTTCCAAACTTATATAATTGG
Organism: Vachellia collinsii; assembly: GCA_006871305.1. NCBI lineage: Eukaryota > Viridiplantae > Streptophyta > Magnoliopsida > Fabales > Fabaceae > Vachellia > Vachellia collinsii. The sequence continues at coordinate 8,211 of QFDD01009852.1, forward strand.
ATTATTTGTAACTTATAAAAAAAAATAGAAAGAGTAAATTAATTACCCCTATGAATCTTAAATTTGATTCTCAAAGCAGACACTCGTGTTAGAAGGGGTAATCACAAATCCTGAACCCGATTAATCAGTTAATTCAATGCTTTGTAATAGTTCCAAAAAATGTGAATTAAATAATTATTATACATAACTACCACTCATACGAACACAACTTAGAGCTTTTGACAGATATGTTGAGTGTAGAAAAACATGTAGAAGAAATTGCATAATAAGCTCAACCATTTGTCTATTCATCTCCGACTTCTCTCTACTGTCACTGATCCTATGAAACAGTGTCGGAACATTCCACAGTTGTAAAAAGCTTTTGACATGTAAGACAATACGATAAATTTGTTGTTAGCTTCATCATTGAAGAGCAGTCCAACCAAGATGAAAAGACACCATACATTCTTTCATTCTCGTAACCTAATACTAAGACTCCTAAAGATAAAGAGGAAGTTCCAAACCAAATTAATTCTATTGGTAATCCCATTTTTTTTATTCACAACCTATAGATCAATACCTCTTAAACCCCTGGCTCTCTTGCCATTCTAAACCAAGATATTTGGTATTGATAGAAAAGTATTTAAAATTGACTTTATTATCAAAAAAAAAAAAAAAGATTGATATACAATTTTCCCTGATTGTATATTGTGAATCTGGGTATTGGAAGTTATTTACAAACAAGAAACATCCTCATAGGATTTGATGCATATTGTTACACTAAGAATCTTTTGATATTGCTTAATAAGAGAATTGGATACAAAAATTTCTTTAGTGCAGATTTTTTTTTTTCTCCAAATCTTTTAAGTGCAGATATTGATATTCCTAATATCCAAAAGATACATGAAATGAGTAAGGGCTTGTTTGCCAATCAATTCTCAAAAACAATTTCACGCAAGCCGAGACAAAACTCTCTCACATACTTACCTCGGATTCTGTGAAACCAAGGTTTGAAACCTAGGTTTTGTTACTTCCCAAACAAACCCTAAGTGTTGATGTATTTTGATCATCATGAAGTTTTATTTTGATGTGAAATATTATGAGTGTCTAGTAAATTGCCTTTTGTAACCTAAGTTATGTACATTGGTCATCATTATGTTTTGCCTTGATGTGATGTGAAGTGTATGAGTGTTTTGTAATTGAAAAAAAAAAAAACCATTCATTTCTTTCCTTTTTTTTAATCTCTTTTTTCCATAGAGAACTTATCAAACCAGTCTAACTTTGTTAACTCAATAAAGCCCTGTTTGGGAAGTGATGCATACTGATCTTCCTATGGTAATGCTAAATCATCATGATTCAATTTAGGAATAGTGCGCATAGTTGGATTGATGTCTTCAACAATAGTTTCAAGGGTTACGTGCTGGTAAATACAACTTTAGTGGGGGGAAGGTTGCTTAATACTAAATGTAAGAGCCAATTGAGATATTGTAACTCATACTCTTGTAAGTTTATAAGTTGCAAATTAACTCCTTATCAATTTATCAAATATTTATTCACTATTTTTTAATATCTTATATATTATTTAAGTGCACTCTTTTGTTTTATCCTCCGGAAATTTTTCTAAATAACCATCTTTCCCATGAACGATATTAACTTTTAAGCATATTATCTATTTTTCTATTATTTTAAAATAATTCTGAATTTTAGAATATGTAAATTTTTTTTTTAATATAAGGGCTATAAAGTTCAATTTCAAATTTTACAATTTAGATTTGGAAATATCATTAACTGTTTTTAAATTTTATGAGATAAAAATACAGTTATAGAAGCTAACTGTTGTTGCTAATAATCAATTAACATTGAAATTTGTCGGGCAAAAAAGCGAAAAGCATTGAAATTCGTAATAATTTTTTTTAAAAGAAAAGGGAAAAAAACCAAAGAAAAGACCGTTTGAAGAGGGAGTCTAAACTAGCCGTTACAGGTAGGACACAGAACAGGAATCTCTCGCGCCTCAGACTCAGTGCCTCAACGTTCGGGAAAAAAAAAGGTCAGGTGAACTCAACGTTCATATTATTTGAATCTCGATGTCAATTTCCAACGACGTCGTTTTTAGGGAAGGCGCAACGTTTTAAATCTACCTTTCTCCTAGCGCCAAGAGATCCCTTTCGCTCTGATTTTAGCTTTCTCTCTCTCTCTCTCAATCGCTTTCGCGAGGACGAAGATAGAGAAACACACATTTCAACCCTCTATCTCTTCCTCCTGCGTAATAAGCTCTACCTGTATTCTCTGTGATCTGCTCTTTTTTCGTCGATTTTATCGAATAAGGTTTTCAATTGAGGATCGTATTTGTCATTATGGCTACTGTCAATGGTCAAACTGAAACTGCACAAGGCAACATCACTCCGTCTAAGCAGCCTCTTCATGCAGCAAAGAGCGTTGATTCTCAGTCTGTTCTCAGAAGGTTTCATTTTCACTCTCTTTCCTTCAACTCTTTTTCTTAGTAACCTCGAGTGTTATCGGAAATTTGCTTGATTAGACATTGCGCACACACATACTTTTGTTAAAGTCAGAAGATTTTGGAGCAGTTTATGTTCGGCTTCGATTTTGTTTCTGATCCACTCTTTTTCTGTTTGTGGCTGTTGATTATATCAAACAGGTTGCAGTCTGAA
>QFDD01009853.1:0-11258 GCA_006871305.1 Vachellia collinsii
ATGTGGTATCTCGATCTAGTGCTGAAGCAGAATACAGAGCCATGGCTCAATCTGTGTGTGAGATTGTGTGGTTATATCAGTTATTGAAAGAAGTTGGTCTCACAACTTCACTACCTGCAAAGTTGTGGTGTGATAACAAAGCGGCCCTACACATAGCTTCCAACTCAGTGTTTCATGAACGCACAAAACATATTGAGATTGATTGCCACTTTGTCCGTGAGAAGATTAAGGAAAACTTTATTTCTACAGGACATGTGAGATCTGGAGATCAAATAGGGGATTTGCTTACTAAAGCCCTTAATGGGATTCGGGTTGACTATCTTTGTAACAAGTTGGGCATGCTAAACATATATGCTCCAACTTGAGGGGGTGTATTAGGATATACTATTTAATATTAGGATATTATGTTATTATGAGCCATTAATGACTAGGCTCCTACTTTATTAGTTAGGCATAGTTAGGCAATTTGTTAGGCATATTAGTTAGGCATAGTTAGGCAATTAGTTAGGCATTGGTTGCTACTTTGTGTGTGTGTATATATATGTTCCTTTTGATCATGAAAAATGAATGAATTTGATTCCAAAACTCTATAACAATTAACTAATACATCATAAGGTGTATACTTCTTTAATGACGGCATCTTCAAATTAAAATTTGATACCAAATATTATCAAAGTGAATATGAATTTTTAGTTTCAATCTTCCATTATGAAATACAAATACTATTTTCACCTTTCTTTGTTTGTTTTTTTAAAAAATAAAATTAATGCTTATAACTAGAGTTGGTAATACGGCTAAGCCCACTATGGGTTGGACCCACCAAGGGTCATGCCACTTTTTAACTAACCCAATCCGCTAAACCTTTTTCTCTCTCTCACCCATAATATTTTTTCAATTTGGACTTGAAATATATTTTTTATTTTTTCAATACTTAAAATGAAATATCCTTTTTCATAAATTTAATTTAAAAAAATACAACACAACTTGAACATAAAATATCTAATTCAAATTTTAAACAATACACCTTAAACATATATAATACATTTTATAAGATTGAATTCAAAAATCACAATTCAAATTAAATATAAACCACAAATCAAATGATCAACAATCATCTAATAATGTCATAAACCCAGCAGTCCGGTATAACCTGAACGGACACGACCCGGTTGGGTCTAGAAAAAGTTGGTCAGAAGCAAGACTAGACCAACCAGATAAGACTAGACTTTTCAGGTTGGACTAGACAAGGGACCGAGTCCTCAAACTAAATGATTTGATTTAGTCTAGCCCAAATTTATTTATTTATTATTTTCATTATTTTCAAAATAGCCTCCCCAAATGCACGCTTCGTCATCCTTGTGAAAGTGAAATAGATGCTTCCCTAAATGAACGTTCCCTCTACTCTCTCGCTCGCTCTTGCAACCTCGCAAGAAGCCCTAAACACCTCAACTAGCTACCGTCACTAGTTGAGTCCTCACCAACCATCACGTCACTCATTCTCTTCTATGGTTTCATTATTTTCACATACTTATCTTCTCAATAGTACCATGTTCTTTGTTGCTCTGAAACAGAATGGTGATGATGATGGCTTTATCCTTGCAAAGTGAACTGCAAAAGGCAAGTGGTCATCCGAAGGTTTGGGAGTTTCTATTTGAGAAAAGAGGAATTTGAAAAACAAAGTGTTAATCCTATTTCTACTTCTTCCTCCTTGTTTCTCTTTGTGTTTATGGTTTTGAAGTTGAAGATGGAGGAAGGAAATACAAGAATTAATTAGATAGGTTGGTTTAATTTATAGGAAGGAGGTGAAGTTGATTGTGTTCGTGGGGTATATATGGTTCAAAGTGAAGTGCAAAAAAATTGGAAAAAAAATAATAGGAAGGGTCTTGGACTATCTAAGTTGGTCCAGGTAGTCCGTTGGACTAAGGTCGATCCAACCCAACCTCAATCTGAGGCTAGATTGGATCGGACTAGACTTCGAGCTGTCTTATTCAACTTAAGACCTTTACTAGACCAAACCTCCTATTAGACTCCAACCCGGTTCGATCTGGTCTATGCTCACCCCTACATCCAATATTAATTAGGATTACATTATGATCATAAATTGTCCACATATTTTTTTGTAAATCAATTTTATTTTTTTTAGAAAAAAAGCGGGCTGGTGGGTTAATTCAGGTTAGCCCGCTTTTGATCCACACCCCACCAGACCTTATATTTTACAACCATACCCGCCATGAGCTGAACACATATTACCAACTCTACTTATAACGTATCAAAAAAAGAGGACAAACTATTCCACTTATTCATCAATACACTAATGACGAAAATATGAGAATTAGAGCCCCTTTTAAAAATACAAAGAGAATAGAAAATTGTTTAATTATTTCATAATATATGTTAATCAAAATAATTATTGTGATTATTCATATTTTACAATGTTAATAATCAAATCCTACACAGGATTCCATTAAATATTTGAGTGGTGTGAATAATTCACATATTTAAATGCTCAATAATATTAAATTCAAGCATTCAAGGGATGTTGAATTACTCTTTAATTAGCTTTTTTTAAAAACAAATAATAAATTAAGAGGTAATTTAGAATTATACCTGGTTATGAGATAATAGAGGATAATTTGATTTTAGTGTGCTCTCTTCCTCATTTATTGCTAATGAACCTGAGACTTCTTTTTCAAATATTTCTAATGCATCACAATATTCAATAGATAACCGTTCAAGGTTAAGCCACTCTAATTTATGTCTCTGTGGATAAAAATTCTTCAACTCTGGAAGCCCATAAAGCTCAAGGGAAGTTAGCATTGGAAACTTGAATGCAGCAGTAGCAGATTCTGAAGCTTGATCATTTGCAACAATTACATCTATACCACACTTACATATTCGAAGCTCTTCAAGATTATGAAGCATGCCTTCGGCTATAGAAGCAGGAAATATACTTGTGAGGCGTTCACAATAAGCAACATGTACCCTCCTTAGACTTGGGAAGGAGATATTTCCTTGATAGTGATTGCTCCACACATTCTTCAATTTTGGCAAACGGTGTAGCCTTAACTTTTTTAGTGGCACAACCACTGAAGATGGCTCAATCTCTTTATAATCATTAAAATCTTCAAAATCAAAAACCATCTTCAACATCCTACATTGTTCAATTTCCAATTCTTCCAAGTTATTTAAAGACTTCAGCACATGAAGGGGCAGCAGTTTCACAAAGCTACATTCTTTCACAATCAATGTTTTCAAGTTGCTCAAGGAGTTGTGTGAAAGTTGCTCAATGTTTAAATTGCGTAATTCCAATATCTTTAAATTTGGTAATAATACCTGCAGAAAGAAATGTGATTAAATGAAATGAATTTTGATCATAGACCTATTTTTCATGAAATATTGTTTAACCGTCTAAAAAAAGCTCCCATCTATCACAATATATTTCAACAGATTGCCAAAAGTTTAATTTCAAATTTCAAGTTCATAAAACAATAAATTAAGTAATTAGAAAAAATAAAAACTATAAAATGTTATAGTGGCTAGAGTATTGTCAAAGTAACTATAGTGAACGTAATTTTTGTAAATATATTAAAACAAGAAAAAATAAGAATGAAATTAGAAGAACAAACCTGGAAAACTCCATAATAGCCTAATAGCAACGTAAATAATTCTAGTTAAAATGATCACTGCATTTAATTAAGTTTGAAGTTTTGTAGGAAGTTAAAAAAAGAAAAAACATAGGAATATTTAAAAGAATATGAATATATCCTATTGTTGAAAAGCAATTTGAAAAATTTATTCCAATGGTTATTCATAAAATCATAAACTACATTCACAAATAGTCAAGTGATAAGAACAATTCATATATTTAAATATGCAAAACCATTTAGTTAATGTTTTAGGCTGCAAAACGAATAATATGAGGCTTACTTATTTATTTTATTACTTGAAGTTAGCTTTTCACCTTTATTAGCTAATTTTAAGTAATTTAAAAAAACTACGAACATTCATAATAGACAAATCACAAAGCAAGTAATTGTAGTGAAAATGATTTTTGTAGGTAATTAATTAAGTTTAAAGTTTTGTAAGAAGATAAAATAAGGAAAAAAACGTGACTAAAATAATTTGAACATACCTTGTTTATAAGTGATCTGAACAATTTATTGGATATGTTATTTGTTGCACCATCATTAAGGCAGAGATCTGCAGCAAGAGAAGGCAAATTTCTCATTTTCAAAGTGTGCAATTGATGAAATGTTATGGTATTCGTTCCTTCACATAATTTCTCAAGGGCTTTCAAATCTTGGAGTATCAAGCTTTCAAGGATCGGGAAGGCAGCTTTGCGAAGTGCAGAGTTCAAAACAATGTATTTAATATCATCATTATTTTGAATCCGAAGATGTCTTAAATGTGGAAATCTACCTTCTTCATGACTGTAAAGAACATTATCAACCCCATTAGATCGATATAAATACAAATCTTCAACTCCCTTCAATAACTCTTGAACCCAATGCTTCAAATGGATACCTCTCTTTAGCTCAAGTCTCAATATCTTTGAAGTTTCATGATTGCATTGCCACCATTGCCAACACTTTCCGATGAGTATTCTGTATCTCTTCAACTTCATATCTAAGAACAAGTTCTCAGGCAAAATAGAGACATTAGGAATATGAATATCTAGAGAAGAAATTGGCAAATCCTTTAACTCATCAAGACTTGCATTTTCATTAGCCTCGCTAGTACCTTCCACTTTCCACTGGTTAAAGTTGTTTTCCATGTACAAAATCTCCAACTTTTTCAAGCTAGATAGGAGTTTTTGTGGAATCACTTTGAGATTGGAGCAATGGGACAAATTCAACATTTGTAAAGAAGTCAACTCTGCTAATTCAATTGGTAACCGTTGAATTTCTGAGTGAGCAAGACTTAAGACTTTTAAGTTCTTCAATGTTCTAATCTCAGTAATATCTTCCAGCAAACAAGAGTGAAGACAAACTGTTTTTAGTTTTTTCAGGTAACTAAGTGATGGTAGTGACCAAAAATGCACTTTGGTAAATGCCAACACCTTTAGCTCTTTTGACAACCTGAAAAACATCTTAGGTATGGTCAAATCAAGTTTTGTACTATTTAGCATAAAGAATTTTAATTTTGGACCATATAGCTCTTCTGGAAGGTCGACACTAATGTCACTCTCTTGTAAGCAAATTCCCTTGAAGTCTTCTAGTTTATCTTCATCCGGCCATTCATTCAATGTTCTATGCCTCACAATGAATGCATGTAGTTCACTGAATGCAATCGATAATGCAACATCTCGAATGACATCATGCATTGTTACATGATGACTAGAAAAACTATCAAGAAGTAAGTTTAATGATTTTAACTTACTTACAATAGCAGAGAGTCCAACATGGGCATCTTCAATGTTCTCTGTGTGTTCAAGAAAGTCTAACCCAATAGAATACATGAGCAGGTCTTCAATTGAGGGATCATGGGACAACATGGAAGCGAGTAAGAAAATATGTTTGTTCTCTGATGAGCTTAGATGATCATAGCTCCACTTTAAAATCGGATCCGCCTCTTTAATTCCTGTGATGTTTCTCCGTAAAGGATGATTCAGTCGTGCAAGGGCATTTTTCCACTCATTAAGTTCTTTATTCCTTAATGCCTTGGCTAGTGTAGCAATAAGTAGTGGTAGGCCTCCACACTTTCGAACAATCTTAGCGGCTATAGATATCAACTCAGGACTGCTTGAGTCAATAGAAAGTTCAGCAATCCTCTTGAACAACTCCCATGCTTCATCATCTAACAAAATACTCACTTCGATAATTTTTTGGCATTTCATGAGATCTGACAATAGTGTTTTGTTCCTCGAAGTTAGTAAAATTTTGCAACCTTCGTTCTTTTTGCTATTATTTTCAACATCAAGGAAGGGAATTCCAATTTTGCGCAAACCAAGTTCCACCCAAAGATCATCCAATATTAGGAGCATATTCTTCTCGTGCTTCAACCTCTCACGTAGACGTGAAGCTCTTACTGCTTCAGTTTTTCCATTGAGTTGCATGCCCAGCTCGTCAGCTATCTGGCCTTAAATGTTCTCAATATTCAATTCATTAGAAACAGTCGCCATGATAACCTTTTCAAACATCTTTTGATTCTTCGCTATTTCCTTAGCTATGGTGGTCTTGCCAACACCACCAAGCCCACACAACCCGATCATATTAACACTTGAATTCCGCAATGCTTCCATAATTTGATTAATAATCGGCCCTCTTGAATCGATCCCTTCATTGCTTTCTCCGTTGGTTAATTCTGGCATCGACTGGGGACGAAGACGATATGAAATTGTATCAAATTTTGCATTTCCCAAAATGTCAGTAACTTGTTTTGCCATTGCCTTCGCTCCTTTGCTTAGTTTATAATGTAGCCACGGGTTGGGACATGAAGTTAAGCTACACTCTCTTTTTGCTTGACCTTCTTTAAGTAACTTTTTTACATGCTCTGATATCTTATCTACTTCCCTCATCCAACAAAGAACTTTCTCTTCAATTCGTTCTATATTGTTTGTAGCCTCATCTATGCGATGTTGAATGGACGTTCTTTCAAGGGTGAGTTTCTCAAGTTGTTCATTGAACTGCTTAATGTTTCGGCCATAGCAAACCAGATAAAGAAGCTGCTCCCAAATTAGGTTGAGCACTAGGTCCCGAAACTTGTCAACCAAACCACAAGTAGGATCCATTTAATTGTCCTCTGTTAAAAAGATATATCCAAAACTCAATTAAACTTGGCCTTATTAATGTAGAAATACTGGTAATCTACTTGAAAAAAAAAAACTGACCTTTTTGTTTCTGAACCAGTAAGATCAATAAAATGTTTCCCTGCTTTTCTATCGTTCTTTTTCTACACCCTGTGAAGATAAAAGCAAGAGTTATCGTTCGAATGATGACGTCTTTTTTTTTTTGGTTGCTTTTATTTGAATTTCTAAAACATGCCATCATGCGGGTGAAATAAGGTCAAAGGCGAGCTCATCATTGAACAATTAGGACATTAATTTTATATTTTTGTACTTAAGTGACGCAGGGGGAAGAGAATATTACTTGTCCTTTGCTGCGCTCTAACTATATATTCACGAACTGAATTGCAACTATAATTTGATACCTTTTAAAGGGAAAATAAATCTCCAGATTCTTATAATTTCATTTGATTTTTAATCAGGTCGTTGTAATTTTTTTATCGTGTTCTTTTACTTTCACATGTTTTTAACTAGATCCCTCTAATTTTTGTTCTTTTTATCAAATCATTATAATTTTATTGAATTTTTAATTAAGTCATCTCTAATTTTTTAAAATTTTCGTTCACATTTTTATTCTTTAAAATTAATTTCAATTTTAAAGTAATAATTACATAATTTTGCAAAATAATTAATATCATCATTTGGTGATAAATAATTAATTAGAATAATTAATTATTATTAAATATAAGTTAGATATAATTATAGTACATATTTAGAAAATTTTATTATTCTAATTCAAATTTTCTAATTATAAAAATTAGAATTTCAAAATAAACAATATATATGTTTAAATAAAAATTTTCAAATAAAATTAGCATAAGATTAATATAATAATTTGTTTATTCTATAAAACTTTAGGATCTAATTAAACATAATACTTTTTTTGACCTGAATTAATTAAACATAATATAAAACTATAGGATTTGTTAAAAAGAAAAAAAAAATTACCAGAACAGTTAAATTATAAAGATAGAAAATCAATTATTCCTTTTTCAAATATACATCAGATCAATTAAACACCAGTTGTCAATAGAATAAATATATATTTTGTACTTACAATGAACGATGTAAAACTTCACAATCTGAACAACTGTAAACCTCTGATCTACCAGTAGTAATCAGCAACCAGCTTCCCCTAATGCTCCAACGCAGATCACCACGGGACCACCTTTCCCTGCCCTCTTTTCATAGTGTTTTGAACAACTTTAAAAAGCATATGCTTCGGACAAATCCAAGGTTTTAATAGAGAGACGATAGATTGTAAAAAGAAACGGGGAAAACAGACATTAACTAAACAACAAGAAAGAAGACGAACTCAAGAAACAATGGCAGCAGAGGAAATAACTCCTTTTCTTAGTTTTTTTAGAGATATGAGTAGTGACAAGTTCGAAATGCAGTGTTTTTAGCGTTTCTCATCCTGAAGAAATATGAAAAAACCAGCAAAGTAAAGTTGAGAATGATCAGTAACAAGAAGTGTGAGCCGAAAATGCAAGAGGAGCAACTTTTGGATTTTTTTCTAAAATTTTTTAATATGAAACGGGCAGAAAAACAGAAATCAGAAAATAAAAAAGGAAATTGCAGAAAAGACGTGTAAGAAAAGTTTAGAAATCAAGAAACACAGAAGAAGCAAGGAATGCTATGTAATGAAAAAGTGCCAGGGAAAGGAACAAGTTGTTTTACTGCGTCCAGAAAAGAGAGAATAAAACGAATATCAAAAGATCCAGGAAATTTCTGAGAAAAGGTTAAAGAAGAAGACGAGAAGTCAAGAAAATGCAGAAGGAGACAGTAGTATTAGTAATGAGAAACCATGAAAGAAAAGGCAGATATGAAGTAGATAGCATCGGCGAGTCAATTCAACAACCTTTCCTTCGGTTTGGGACTTTTCAATTTCAAGAGAAAGATGGAAAAATAAATGCTTGTGGGGTCTGAAAGTGACCACACCAGACATTAACAGCGGCGTTTGATTTACCGACTTCATACATTAAGAGCATGTTTGACTTTGTAACCTAGTGTACTGCAGCAGATTCATGCACTCGCCACATAAAACAAAAACAAATTAATGCTTTAGAATAAAATATAATATTGGCCATAAAAAATAATTTATTCACACAGCAAATAATTTTTTTATTATAAAATTTATTTACATTTTATTATGAAATAATACATGGAGCTTACGTATATATAAATGATACACTTTAAAAAAAAGGTCAATGTCATTTTAGTTATAAAATACAAAAAATAATTTAATACATTACTTTATACTTCTTTTTTGTCATTTCACATCCTAAAAACTCTTTTGATATTAACCATCCAAACATATTCATTTTCTTCACAATCACTTTTTTTCTAAAATCTATTCTATTCTCAAAAGTTATTTCACACAAGTCGAGATAGAAGCTATTCTCCAAAAGTTAATCCAAACATACTCTAATACCTGCTTTTATAGTTTATTTGTATACAATAGAATCTAATGGATGGTAACGTAATATAATGAAATGATGATTATATATCATTTATTTTTCTATGTTATCAATAAATCATGAAATGAAATTTATATTTTATCTATAAAAAATAAAAAATTGTGAAATAAACTTTTTAAATTATATTAAAAGTAAAAATGAAGGATATAAATATATAAATACTTATTTATTAAATATATAAGTACACACATATTATTTCATATAAGTTATAATCTAGATTATATAGTCAAAACTATATAATGTGGATAACTTGATTCGATAGAATCCGTTGTGATTAGGATTACATTCAATTGTATTAACATGTCAACCAAATAATGTAATCAATAGCATGTATTAAGATTATATATAATCATTTTTCATGTATTAGGATTATATATAATCATTTTTCATGTAATTGAACCAAACATATCATAAGTGTGAAGTTTATGTGATGAATGAGCGAGAGAAGAATGGGTCCAGGTATGGTCAACTCGAAAGGAATTATAAATTTAAAAATAGTTTTTCACCATGGTAATTTGTTACATTTTGGATTTTCAAGTGTAGAACTAGTTATCCTACAAAGCATTTTATTTACTAAAGAAAGCTAATTATATTTGAACTGTTCATATTTAATCTGAGTGGTACAGATTTAATACTTTAGAAGTTTATATTTTCTTAAAAAAAAATTGTTCCAGTTATATAATATAAAATAAAAACAATTTTTTAAATATTATTTTTTTTTTTTTGAAAAAAGTAATTTTTATTTAAGAAATTAACATTTTAAAAAACAGTTAAAACTTAAAACTTAACCGTCTAAATCACTCTCCATACTCAGCATTAAGAGAGATGAAAGTCAAGGTCATTTGCTGTTTGACTTTCATAGTAAAAGTCCTCTCTAAAAAGTAAAATTCAGTTGAAATCAAGAAGAAAGAAAAGTGGGATTCATCTAGTAGAGACCTTTTGGCTGATATTCTGTCTAAGAGTCTGGTGTACAATATTATATACAATCTATATAACTGACTTTACTTGCTAAAATAGGACTTTATTACTACTATTGCATCCCTTCCCCCTCTATTTGAACCAAAGTGAATTTAGAAGACTTCCAGGTACGCTGTGGGGGATGTTAGGGTTGGTGAAATAACAGTTTTTGTTTTCTTTTGTTCTGTTTGAGACTATAAGTAGGATGTGGTTAGAAGACTTCTAAGTGACGGCAATACAACTATGCATAAGTGATTCAATCTTGTAAATGTAAATCCACCCACCCCAAAAATAATACTGAATTACAGTTACTTAATTTAATAGAGGTTCTACATCTGACTATAAATAATTACAAGCCCATATCAATTTATCAATTATTCCTAAGCTAGTTCTTCAATGGCAATGTTCGAAACAGAACAATAAGAAAATACCAAGAACTCCAATGGAAGAAAGCGCTATTGACACACCAAGAGCAACCTTATGAGGCCAACGAAGATGTTCCTTACCAGCATCCTATTCATAGTCTTCGTCATCTGAATCACTTGGATCATCCCAAGAAAGATCCTTTCCTCTTGGGGGCAAAACGGGTATTCCATGTTTATTACATGGAGCAACGCCAGGTTTCAACTTTGATGACAGAACGGAATGGTTACAGCACAAATTAATGTTCCCACTCACTCTGACCACTTCCATTGTCTCTATGAAACTCAGATTGAAAACTTAAAATTTTCGGCTTCCATGGAGCACAAATTAATGTGAGATTCTCGAGTTGAGAGAGCTAGACGCCTGTAAGCTTACGGAGGCTGTTAATGCAGACAAAGGATTTGAGAGAAGCAATGAGCTCGGAAGGGAAGGCGATGGGGACGATAGGACAGTTTTGTAAATGACGAGATTGAAGTGTTGAGAGACACTTCAAGACAGTGAAGGTGAGAGTGAGATATGAAGAGCAGTTAGAGAGGGAAAGAGAAAGAAGATGACGAAAGGGCGTGGCAGAGTCATAGAAAGTCGCATTGTGGAAGGAAGGTTCAGAACGAGGA
>QFDD01009854.1:0-12116 GCA_006871305.1 Vachellia collinsii
AAGTACACCCCAAACCTCATAATAGCATCGTACTATTAACAAATTAGTGATTAGTCTTCCGTTGCCTATTAAAGGAAAAAAATACCAACCCATTGCAATCATGGCTCTACAATTAAGTGTTAATTGGCTATGACATTTAATGAGTATATGTCACGTTTAGAGAAAATTGGAAATTACGAGACTCCATTAACTTCGATTCAATGCCTTTTAGGCATGTGTATATGCAAATCCATTAACTTAATTTCAGCAACTTTTAATCAATGGGTGGATATTAAAATTGATATCAAAACTTTACATCCAAATCCGGACAAATATGATCAAATAGTGGAATTATTTCTAGGGATTTGATTTATGAAAAAAAAAATCAATTTAATATATTCCTATGTTGACAATAGTATTTTAGGAAACAAACCATCCCTTAGTTAGAGATTAGTGCCATTTACTTTAATGCATGATTTCAATTTTCTGTGACCTTTACCTTCCTAAATGATTATGTATTGTGTGGAACTGAGATCATAGAATGATTAGAATATTTATTGGTGATTGGAACTTACTAATTATCAACATTATCCTCCCTGATTTGTTGAATGATTTACGTCAAATGCACTCAATAACACAGCCAATGGGTTATATGTAAATTGATTCACAACGTCACAGCGTAAATTGATTTAAACAAATCTTTTGTCATTCCCTTGTCAGATTGAAGCTCCACAACATCAACAAATAATATAAACTTAAAATATAATTTAAGACAATAATCAAGATATTAAATAATGACATAAAATAACATTTTCAGCACTTCAAGATATAATAATACAAAATCATTCAACTAGAGATCCCCGCACATATTGCAATCAATGCTCCATCAAAATCTAATTATGTCAATCCTTGTGATTTGAGATTATTGGTTTATTGATATTAGCATAAATGTTAGAATATTTCCAATTTATTTTAAAGAGTATTGATTTTTTTTTAAATAAAGTGAAAAATAACAAAAATTGCATTAGTAAAGTTGATACACTTACGATTGCTTAACAGTTACTTAAAGGAATCATATTATCATTTGCCATAACAATCAATAAAAGTCAAGGGCAAACCATGAGTAATATCGGTTTGTACCTACCCAAGCCTGTCTTCACTCATGGCCAATTATATGTTGCTTTATCAAGGGTGAAATCTATGGATGGCATCAAAATTCTTATACTTGATTCCGACAAGAAACCAACCAACAGGACAATAAATGTGATTTATAGAGAAATATTTCAAAACATTATGTAATTGTCATCAATAATCAATTGTTCCTGTTGTGACATCATTTTCTTCCCATACATGGTTAATGTTCTATGATAAATAACAATGGGTTTTGATAGATTCACTTAAATACATTACAATGGAGCTACATTAATTCTATCTTTTAACAAAATTAGATACATGGACCCGTGCAACGCACGGGAGGTTCTATCTAGTTTGTTCCTAAAACTCGTAGCGAGTTTGATGAACAAGACTAAAAAAGGGTTCTACTTAATAGAAAAGTTGTTTTAATGTTGCAGGCTACTCTAAATGAAGATGATTTCTTCAGAATATTCACTCTTCCATTAGCCAAGCACATGTGGGATGCCTTAGAGATAGCCTATGAAGGGACAGAAGCTATCAAAGAAGGAAGAGTTAAAACTCTTACTACTGAGTATGATTTACTCAGGATGAAGGAAGGAGAATCAATTGCAGAGTTTGAGATGAGACATATACATCTCATTACCAAATTGGTTGCCCTTGGAAAAACCTCTAACCAATGGTCACAGGTGATAAAAATCCTTAATATACTCACCGACAAGTGGGAAGCTAAGGTAACAGCCATTGAAGAATCAAGAGGAGAGTCAATGATGTCTGTAGCTACTCTCTTTAGAAGTTTAGCTAAATACGAAAGTAAACAGAAGTTTAAGAAGGAATTGTCCAATATAAAGGATAAAAAGAAGAAGGGATTAGCTCTTAAGTCGATAAAAGAAGAGGAACCAGAAATAGAGGTTGAGAAGGAAGATAAAGTTGCAGATGAAGAACTAGCCATGGTGGTTCATAGATTTAGAAGAATGTATAGAAAGGATCAAAATGCCAGAAGATTTCAAAAAGGATGATCTAGCAAAGAAATCATATGCTTTGAATGCAATAAACCAAGCTATATCAAAGCAGACTGTCCTCAGCTATCCATGCGGAACAAAGAAAAGAAGAAATTAAAGTCATTTAAAAAGAAGAAAGCTTATGTGTCAGGCATATGGGGTGATAGATCATCAGAGGAGGAAAGTGAAATAGAAGAAGAAGCTAATATTTGTCTTGTGGCACAAGAAGTTTCAGAGACAGAAGAGGTAATAATCATTGAACCAACTTATGACGAACTACGTTCAGGATATAATGAAATGCATATTTAATTACTTAAATTTACCAAAGAATTAGCTTGTTTAACAAAGAAAGTTAAAGATTTTGAAAAAAAAATTGTAATTCATGAAGATGCTAGCATTTGTTTAAAGTGCCTTATTTTGAAAAAGGAAAACGAGCGTTTAAGCAAGACTCTGAAGAAATTTACTAAAGGAAGTGAAATGCTCCAAGTCATACTCAAAAGTCAAAAGGTTATAAATAATCGAACTGGAATAGGGTACGATCATATGTGTGATAACAAAAAAGGGAAAAAAAGAAACAGAGAAAAAAGATATCTTATCTATTTCAAAAAAATCTATTCATACTTCTAAACCATTTGCTCTTTGTAATTACTGCAATAGAAAAGGACGTCGAATCACTTCTTGTTATTTTAGAAAGAAGAAAACACTAAGAACTTATAAATGGGTGCCTAAAGGTTTGTATGAACCAAAAACCCATCAAACTAACCCCAGAGGACCCAACAAGTCTTTGGTACCTGAAACTGTCACTTGAATTTTTTGCAGGTATATCTCAAAGTATCCAAGTCAAATAAATGGTACATAGACAGTGGATGCTCGAGACACATGACGGGTGACAAAAGTAAATTTGTCAACTTAAGATCAAAGGATGGAGGAAAGGTGAGCTTTGGAGGCAATCAATCAGGAAAGATTACTGGGAATGGTGAAATAGAAAATACTAATGAAGCACCAGTAAAAGATGTTTATCATGTAGAAAGATTATGTCACAATCTTTTGTGTGTAAGTCAAAGCACAGACAAAGATAACTGGGTTATCTTTGATTTGCAAGAATGCTTTATTGTTAATAAAAAGGACTTATCAATTGATAAAGAAAGGCAAAACATTCAACTAAAAGCACCCAGAAACGGTAATTGCTACACACTTGATTTAGAAAATTCATTTACAAATTCATGCTTTATTAATCAAATTATGAGAGTTAGTTATGTCATAAACGCTTAGCTCATGTTAACATGAATCAGCTAGACAAATTAATCAAACATGATTTAGTTCAAGGTCCTCCAAAACTCAAGTTCAAAAATGATTTGGTATGTGACGCATGTCAAATGGGAAAACAGAGCAAGTCTCCTTTTAAATTAAAAAAGGAAATTTCAGCCAATAGACCCCTTGAACTTCTTCATATGGATTTGATGGGTCCAACTAGAGTAAAAAGTCTTGGTGGAAACCTTTATAAACTTGTTATAGTTGATGATTTTTTTAGATTCACTTGGACTATGTTTCTATCATCCAAAAATGAAACTTCTGAGTTGTTTGTTGTTTTTGCCAAAAAGGTCCAAAAAGAGAAAGGTGTGTCTATTGTTTCAATCAAAACTGATCATGGAGGAGAATTTGAAAATGGAGATTTTGCAACTTACTGTGAAAGCAAAGGAATCAATCACAATTTCTCAGCTCCAAGAACTCCACAACAAAATGGAGTTGTGGAAGGAAGAACAGAGTTCTCACAGACATGGCACAGGCAATGATGACAGAAAAATATATGTCTCAGGTATTTTGAGCTGATGCAATCAACACAGCTACTACATCTCCAACAGAGCCTGCATCATATCATCTCTCGGAAACCCTCCCTACAAGTTGTACAAAGGAAGGAAGCCAAATTTGTCTCATCTTCACATCTTTGAGAGCAAATGTTTTATTCACAACAATGGGAAAGAAAACATTGGTAAATTCAATTCTAGATCTGATGAAGGTTTATTTCTTGGTTACTCAAATAAAAGTAAAGCATATAGAGTTTTTAACAAACATACATGAGTGATTGAAGAATCAATACATGTCAAATTTGTTGAAATTGAACCTCAAACAAAACCTTTGGTTAATGATGATGAAATTGTTCTTTAAAAGGATTTTGAAAATACCTGCTCATCTGATAATGATCCAGAGGAGGATCCATAAGATGAACCTCTTCAAACCTCTCAACCAAGACCGTGGAAATACATCCAAAATCACCCTCTGCATCAAGTGATTGGAGAAGTGAATGAAGGTGTACAAACACGAAGGAAATTTTTGAATGAAGCTCAATTCGCAGCTTTCATATCTAAAATAGAGCCTAAGAATGTTGAAGAAGCTTTGTCTAACAATCATTGGATTATTGCAATGGAAGAAGAATTGAATCAATTTGAAAGAAATCAAGTATGGGACTCGGTACCCCATCCTAATGACCATCCAGTCATTGAAACAAAATGGGTATTCAAGAACAAACTTGATGAATCCCTGATAATTGTTAGAAACAAAGCTAGATTAATGGCCAAATGCTATAATCAGAAGAAGGAATTGATTATAAAGAAATGTATGCTCCAGTGGCTAGATTGGAAGCAATACTTGTACTTATTGTTTTTGCGTGTCTTAAAGGTTTCAAACTTTTTCAAATGGATGTCAAGAGTGCCTTTTTGAATAGATATATTATGGAAGAAGTATACGTTGAACAACTACCTGGTTTTGAAGATATTTCAAAACCAAATCATGTTTATATATTAAAAAAAGCTCTTTACGATTTAAAACAAGCACCTAGAGCTTGGTATGAAAGGTTGAGCAATTTCTTAATTAACAAAGACTTTGTTAGAGGAAAAGTAGATACTACTTTATTTGTCAAGCATTCTAAATCTAACATGCTTATTGTACAAATTTACATTGTTGATATTATTTTTGGAGCCACTAATGATGATCTCTACCAAGATTTTGCCAAGACGATGTAAGGAGAAATTAAAGACAAAACATTCTAGAAACCTAAAATTCAATAAAAAATCACAACTAATAATAACATATGACACTCAATCAATATTGAAATCCAAATATTCCGTTGTAATGATAAATATTGCAGACATATGAAAATCCAAATCAACCATTATTTCATATCCCATCAATTCATATGTTATAAATGGAAAAAGTCACAATAGAAAATTTACTTTAAGAAATGTAAATTTGAAAAATTTTACCAATGTAAGGCATATTTAATGACTTAACTATTCTTTTTTTATATATGAGAATTAATTGAAATTGACTTGTAATAAAGATCAAAGTAGTATCCACACAGTTTTTTCTAATTTTAAATGTAGGTTTTAGATAATTAATTTATAAAGATAAATAAAATTAATTAAGTTAGGTATTTATAATAAATCTGTTACTTTTTAAAAAAACATTCTTTTAATTATTTGCATTAGAAACCACCTTCATTGAGAAAAATTTCTTTAATATGTATAATTAATAAAATTATTTAAAAAAATAATTTGGACTCTCTCTTCTTCTTCTGTTTTGTTGAAGTAGTATATTATATAATGGAGAGGAGGCGTGTGACGGGAGTGTGACCCACAACAACACACGCCACTGGAGACTGGCAATTAGTTAGGCGGTGGCAATTTGCATTCAACTTCTCCCACTACGCCTCCCTTCGTTCTTTTCGTATTTTATCTTCTTCCTTCTTCGTAGCCATTACTTAGTATTTTTTATTTTATTTTAAAAAATAAAAAAATGGGTCGGTCATCAGAATTCACTGGAAATGGGGTAAGATTCAAGATTTCGAATTGCTTTCAAAAAAGAAACAATTTTATTTTATTAGGAACTCCACGCCAAGATTCAAGCTAAGATTCAAGATTTCGAATTGCTTTCAAAAAAGAAACAATTTTATTTTATTAGGAACTCCACATCAATCAATCAAATCATTCAAGTCTAAATTGATTGTTAACTGGCCTTGTTAAAATTAATTATTAACTAAATCAATATTTAAATTTTTATTGTGAGAAGTGAATATATTTAATATTTAATAGTCTTTTGAATATGATTATCTTTAAAAGAAAGATATTTATACATATAAAAAAATTTTAATTTCTCTGTAATGAATCTTTGTCAACATTCTTATTAATTCTTAACACTTTTAGTAGCACTGCAACTAACCAAGGGAGGTTGCCGAAGACTATGAGGTGTGATGATTATGTGGAGAGCTAGAAGCGTGGCCATGAGATTACATATTAAGTACCATGTGGGCATATCATTTGAGCATAATTGGGCCAACTAATGATTTACCATTTGGATTGTTAAATTAGCGGCATCATAGCTTTAATTTTAAATTTTCAGAGTGATATTATATCAAAAAAAAAATTTAATACCGTATATTCTTAAAAAAAACTTTTGAAACAAAAATGAACATTAACCTCACAATATAATAATAAGAATAAGAATAAATAGTACAAATCTTAGTAGAATTATAAAGAAAATTAACATAGGGCACTAAATTTGCTTCTCTTCTATGATATTTTTGAAATTATAAATTAGAAATTTTCGTACATGTTAAGAAAAGTATACTTGATGAATATGCTCGCAAGGTTCTACCATTTTTGGATTTAGATCAACATACTCTCCTCATTCTTAATCATGTAAATCTTTTTGCGATTTGAAGTTATTTTTATGTACAAAACCTATTATTTATTATCAACCGAATTTTTTAAAAAAAATACATCTTTTAAAAGAGTTGTTTTCCCTTATTTAAAAAAGAGGTAGTTCTCATAAATTAATTTAAAGATGACATATTATGCTACCCACGTTGGGAAATATATATATATATATATATATATAACTACCTTTTTCATAAAAAACTTAGGTCAAGTTATTTATATATATTATATCAAGTTTGTTAATCATACAAGACAATGTATCCTATTTTTGAACTATTATTTTTTATCTATAAATCCATATGAAAAATAGGATACATAATCATATGCGATTGAAGAACTTGACATAATAAATATAAGGAACTTTATATGGGTATGGTTCTTTCAATATTTTCATATTGATTTAAATGCTTTTAAAAGGGAGAATTGAGGAAAAATCACTCATTGACAAATTAATTTGAGAGAAGGATCTACATAATGTAGAAGGTCATTTGCATTTCCATAATGTGAAATTTCAGTTACATATAGTTGAAAGTCATTTGCATTTACATTTTTTAAAAAAATTTATGCAATTAAATTTCCATACAACTAACCTTTCACGATATGTAACTGAGATTCCACATTATGCAAATGCAACTGATCTTGCACATTATGCATGTCTCATTATCCAATTAATTTATCCATAAGGGATTTATCCCCAATTCTCCCATTTTATAATTAAAAAATGAGGAAATATTAAAATCACCATATTATATGAGGTTATCCAATGATAATTGCCACTTCCGTTCTAAATAATAGACATTTTTTACTATTATATTATTAAAATGGTAAAACTTATTATTACTTTCTATCATGGTTCAAAAAACCGGACCGGACCGGCCGGTTCAGACCGGAAACCGGTGAACCAACCGCTGGTCCGGTCCAGTTGATGATTTGGACCGGTGACCGGTTCGAACCGATCAAACCGGCCGAACCGGTTGAACCACTGGTTCAACCGATTCACCTCTTTTTTAAAAAAAAAATTTAAAAACTAGAAACAATGAAAAAAGGGGAATCAAAGTGTGATAATGTGGTTCATTAATTTTTTTAAAAAAAATATGGTAACAAAATGAGTCTTTAATTTTTTATTTTCTATTTAAACAAATTTATACATGAGGATAAAAAATAAAATTAATTCATTTTATCCCATTTTTTATCACTGATATTTAATTAAACTCTAAAAATTTAAAATATGGGTAAAATAAAATAATATTATAGGTTTTATCTACTAATTTTTTTAAAAATAAAATATAATCTATCAAATTATATTATTTTAATATAGCCGGTCTAACTCCGGCTTGAACCCGGTCTGAACCATTAACCCTTGAACCACTGTCTCACCCGGTTCAATGCCCGGTCCGGTTTTTTGAACCTTGCTTTCTATGATTATCCTCTAATTAAAATCTATGTATCTTAATTACTTTTAAATTCTTCCCTACATAATCTCTCTAAAGTAGAATTAATAATGGTCATTTTGAAAAAAAGAATGTAATGTTATAGATTTTTTATAAAGTGACTGATTTAAAATCATGAAAAGTTCTAGAAAATGTTTTATAATTTGTAATTATGTCATTTCAATATGTTTTACTAAAATAAAAAAAATTTATATCTAATTAAATCGTTTTAAAATTTAATAACTTTTATATTTATATATATTTAATGTATACTCTATTGTTGTCAAACTCGTGAGCTGATCAACCAACTTTTGAGTTTTTTAACTTGTATAATTATGTTAAATCTCTTTTAAACCTGTGCTAACTATAAATTTGGTTGAACTCACAAGTTCACTCTCCAACTTTATTATAGTTCTAAGTTGTAAAATCGTGTCAACTCTCTTAAACTTGTATTGGCTTTTGAATTTGACTATGTCTAATAACTTCATACATGAACTTTATAGAAATTTTTTAAGTATGATAAACTATCAATGTTGATGGATTAAATTTTAATTATTTGGATTTGAAATAAATTGGAGTCAAATTGTTATCATTTTTATATTTCAATATTTAGTTATATACTTTCAATTTTACTTCCTTGTCACAAGTTTGCTTAAGCTCGTGAGATTGACAACCTTACTCCTCCCAATGCATAATACATTGTTTATACAATAATACATAAAGGGTAATATTATATGTTTATATGATAATTTAATGAATTAATTTATAACTAAGATAAAAAAAAATCTCTCTTTATCTCGTAAATATAGTTAAAAGAGTATTAATCATTGAAGTAATATATTACAGGAGAAATTATAATATTATACTCACATTGGTCCATTTTATAAGAAGTCTTCTAAAAGAAAATGTTGGTCCTTTTGATACAGCCTTTTAATAGTTTAATGAGAATTAAATATTTTTAAATATGCTCATATTTAATAAGTGTAATAAAAGATAATAGAAATTAATATGACGTGGGTGTTTGATTTATTATGATTAATAAAGATAATTTAATGTTTTTAAATCTTTTTATTAAAATATATATAAATTATTTAAAAACTCCGTATAATTTGATTATTTGAACATGAGGGAGTGAATGAGGGCCCTGTAATAAAAATGGGCTTAGTTCTTAAATCTCTTATTCGTGTCATAACTGAGGGCTTGTTTGCCAATCAATTCTCAAAATCACTTTCACGTAAATCGAGATAAAACTCTCTCACATACATACCTCGAATTCTGTGAAACCTAGGTTTTATTACTTCCCAAACAAGCCTTGAGTCGTAATCATAAACCTGATTTTCAACGTTCAATTCCGCGTCAAAGTCTTTGACTCCCTCGGACAAACACTTATTTTATTTTTTATTTTTTCTAACGACCTTGGAATTAAACTTTGCTTTTTTTTTATTTCGTTTAACGGGAAAGACTCCCACTCTAATTAAATATTAGTACTTCTTTTTATAAGATCAATCGGTTTAGTCTTTTTTTGTGAGATTTCATTTGGTATTTAATACATTTTTACCTATTTTATGTATAATTATTTATATTCTCTACCTTCATCTTTTTCTTGTACTTTCTCAAAAGTGTATCGCACACCATCTACTTTTCAGAGCCATAAAAATATCAATTAACATTTAAAATTGGAGCAAAATAATATCATGATCATAAAATATAAACTAACAAAAGCACCATCTACTTTTTGAGCTGCAACAATACTTATAAACATTTAAAATTAGAACAAAAATAGTATGACCGTGAAATATAAACTAACATCATATTACATATGTATTTCATGAAAGATTAACTTTTCATAGTTTCTTTGTGTATATGTTTTAGTGCTCTTCGTTATTACACCTTCAAAAAGAATATGATATTGAAAGTTTTTTTTATAAAAACTTATGGGTATTTTTATATATTAATCCTTTTTTTTTTGGTCTTATGACAAATTTTGTCTTCCACTTCCTCCTTAAATAAGGTCATACCTAAAACAGTCCAGTTATTATATATTTTTATCACTTTTATCTAATTTTAACATTGAACTGCGTAATCCCATTAAAATAACATTATAAAAAGGATTGTAAGGAGTACTAAAAATGCATTTTTTTTAATCATTCTCTTCACTTAATAATTATTATCATCTAATTTAAAATATATAACTGAAAATTATTAATTAATATAGATTGCAAAATTGCGATTATATTCAATTAAAATACTACTTTTTGAACCACTTCTTATATATTTTCCTTTCTCATACAACAATAAATCAATTGCTAAATTATTCATAAAACTATTAATGTTCCATTGAACTCTTAAATAAACAATAATTATTTCAAAACAAAATCATAATTATAAACGGAAAATGATTTTGAACATAAAAAGTAATCTATATAAATTATTATGTTACTATGTTAAAAACTTAAAATGTTAATAATTTAACTAAAAATGTCAAATAAATGCATTAACTAATAGTAATTGATATTGATTCAAGAGTAAGCATAATAGTTAAATTAAATGCTACTCATATACTTAACAAAAGACCATTTTTAATGAAAAAATAAAACTAAAAAATGGGTTTTATATTAATCGTTGAAGGAGTAATATTGTAAATAAATTAAGTAAATGAAATGATCCATCACAATAAATATGAATGGAGAATATTGTAAATAAATTAAGTAAATGAAATGATCCATCACAATAAATATGAATGGAGATGAATTATGTCAAAATAATACATTTAACTTAAAAACTAATAAATTATAAAATGATTTAGAAGTTGCCAATAAACATCAACTTAGTTGGTAAAAGGTTAACTCAACAAACAAAATCGTAAGTTCAAATCTCATTGTCAATAGAGGAATCAGGGCGGCCAAGCTTCACACTTAATGGTCAAGCTATCTCACTTGTACAAAGGCTTAGCCTCCTGATATCAATTTAAAAGTTTGGATTTTCTAAAACTATATAAATATGCCAACAAGTCACAAACCTTCATGGGAAAATGGTCTTAGGCTCCCAAATGTTGAGATAATGTTTTGATGATGACAAATATGTTTTTGAAATTGTGTTTTGAATTATTAGTTTTCAGAAAGTTTTTGAAAATCTTCGAGTTTTAATGAAATGTTTGAAAGAACTCGAGTTTCGTGTTTTAGAACTCGAGTTACAGTGTTTAAAAATGTGTTCAAAATCTCAAACTTTCAAGAGAATTCAAGTTTTGATACGAGTTATATCAAAACTCGAGTTCTGGAAATCAAAACTCGAGTTTCGAGTGTTGAAAAAGGTTTTAGAAATGTGAAACTTTTTAAAAGAACTCGAGTCTGAATGAAAGTTGTCTCAAAACTTGAGTTCCATGTTTTAAAACTCGAGTTTCGTTTTTTGGAAGTCTTTTGAAAATCAGAACTTGCAGTGGAAACTCAAGTTATGTTGGAAGTTTTGGTAGAACTCGAGTTTCATTTTATAGAACTCGAGTTTCGGGCTCTCAAATGACTTTGGAAAACCAAACTTCCTTCCAAAACTCGAGTCTTGAAATCGCCCTTAGTCGTATAAGCTTTCAAAATACTAGGTGATAAAAAAAATGTAGTATAGTGTTGCACACCTAGGTCGTTTCTTGTGAGGAGTTTAATTCAAGCTTTTAAACAGATTAAAGTTGCAATCAAAGTTAAAAAGGAAACCTTGTAGAAAACCTGATTGGAAAAACAATGAAACACCTGAATTTAAATCTAACTATTCTTTTTAGGGTTTTCTTTTTCTTAACAATGAAAATGGACAGATTGCAATTGATTTCAAACAGTGAGCAATTCAAAGTTAATCTTGGATTAAATGCACGATAATAA
>QFDD01009856.1:0-11328 GCA_006871305.1 Vachellia collinsii
TGATATGAAAAAGATAATTGAACAAAATAATTATACTAATTTGTATCTTCAACAATTAGGAAATCATTTTGCTCAAACATCTATTTCTTCAACTACAACGGTTGCTTCAACTAGTTCTTCTCAAACTAATATTGAAACTCCTATTTTCAAACCATTCCAATTAAGTTCCAAATTAAAAAATGAATTTCAAGAAAAGAAATCTAATCTTTTGAAACAAATTGATGAAAAACTTGATCAATTACAAACCGCTGTAATTAAAACTGAATCTAATTCCTCTAATCAAGTAATGAATCTTGAAGAAAATTCTTCCAACAATTCTTCTTCTGATTCTGAAACTTCTTCATAGCATATCCTTGCCCTTTATGAATTATTTAAAAAAATTATTAAACTTTTTTTTTTATATTTGTTTAATAATATTTAGGTAAAAAGATGGGCATGACAAACGAAAGACAGCGCATTTACAAATTGTCTCTTTTTTAAATTTTAAAAGGAAAATGAATAAATTTGAAATTGAAAAATAATTTCAACATTGATTCAATATCCCCTTTCTTGTTGAAGATTTAATAAGAGAGAAAGGCGATATTGAATCAATGTTGAAGTTATTTTTCAATTTCAAATTTATTCACTTTCCTTTTAAAATTTAAAAAAGAGACAATTTGTAAATGCGCTGTCTTTTATTTGTCATGCCCATCTTTTTACCTAAATATTATTAAACAAATATAAAAAAAATTTAATAATTTTTTTAAATAATTATTAAAAAAATTATTAAAAATTATTTATTTTTTGTTTTTTAATATTTTTTATTAAAAAATTGTTAAAAAAATGTGGAACTCGTCACAGAAAATTTTTTAAAAAAAATAAAAAATTCAAACTCACCCAGTGGGCGAGTTTGAATTTTTTAAATTTAAAAAACTAAACTCGCCCATATAGTGGGCGAGTTTAGTTGAAATCTGATCTCGCCCTTCCCCTGTGCGAGTTTAAATGCAGCATTTGGGTAAATAATTCGCACAGTGTAGCATTTCGGTAAAATTTTTTATTGTTTAACGCGTACGAAGAAAAAAACCTCTAGAAGACGTCAGGGCAAGAGAAAACTGACTTTTGATATTTTGTTTTTTGAAAAATAAAATATAATATATAATCGATTCATTAATGAGGCTCATTAAGATATAGTAATTAAACAAGACTCTCAACCATGCCTTGCACGGTTGCTTTCAAAGGAATATTTCATAGCATTTGTTATTATTGCTTGGAAAAACAGCCTTATTAATGTAACATAATGAATAATAGTTACTGAACAAATTCATTGTTAATGTAGGTTTTGAAAAACCTCTCAATATACAATATTAGTTGTTGTACTTGCAACTTCCTTTTTCTCATTTGTGATGAGTATTCTTAATCCTTCAACACTTTTCACCCTTGACAAAGCCACATATAATTGACCGTGGGAAAAGATAGGACTTGGTAGGTATAAACCAAGGTTTGTCATTGATTATCCTTAACTTTTGTTGATGGTCATAGCAAAAGAAATAATAATGGTAAATTGTCGCCTTGTCATGTTGAATGGTAGTTTTGAATCTGAAGGATTTATATCCATATAGAGGATGAGAACCTCCTGTACAATACTTGTCCCATTCAATGCCATTGCCTTGATGAAATTCTTTCCTAGGTATGATATCCTTAATCTTGTTCCGTTGCAAAGTCCTGCTGCTTGGTCAACGTTCCTCACTAACATGATCGAAATGCCCAGCTTCAATTTAAGCTTATGGTGAGGCATTCCTGAACAGTTAATCGAGTTGAGGAATTCAGTGTCATACAAATCCTCAAAGTTCCTATTAACAACACTTGTTTGGTTGATTGAGTCAAAACTCAAATATTCGACAACTTTACCAGGGATCAATGAGCAGATGTACTCATTCAACTTGTTTACAGTTTCTGTTGTGGGAGTAAGTATGGCTCTGCTTGTTAAGTAATTGTCTTCTAGAAGATGTGCAACTATATTAAGATAAGTTGAACACACTATTAAATGTAATGGGTCATTAGTCACATTCAATAATAATTCATTAAGCATTGGTACTTCTGTTAACCCATCATGCAACAGTCCGATTTCACCATTGCCAACTCTTAACAATGATTCAGAGAACCTTGTTATTTTTTTTCTTTATGGGATCACTCGATGAGTTTAGCCTCATGTTTTTTGTAAGACTTAAAAGGTTGCATTCATGCTAGAGGTTTGATGCGTCTAGTGATGCATCAACAATTTCAAGTCTTCCCACCTGTGATGTTACCAGTAATATTTGCCTAAAATCATTGTCCATGACGACACACTTGCCATCAAAGATATTGTTACATTTCATTATGTCCCTCATTTTAATGACTTGATAATTTAATAAAATTTACCTTTATTTTTCTAAAATTATGATTTTAGATTTCTCATTTAAGCAAAATACACAATCATATATCATAAGCTTATACCATTTATTTTTAGAATAATAAAAAATTATATTTTTTGAAAATGCATAGGAAAAAATCATTCTTTTTTGCACGGATGAAATTTTCACAGAAGATGTGGGGAAGTATTATTTGTTTATGTTATATGTTTCATAGCTATATTTCATTGTGAAGTCTATATGGAACTATAATTTTAATCACATAAATTTTAAAGGGTTGGATACAAAATTAAGAAAGTCATTACGTTATATTTTAAAATTATATGAAACCATTTTTTGGGGTGAGCAATGAGTGTGAATTTTTTATTTAAAAAAAAAAAAAGAAAACTCAAATGAGAGTACAATTATAATAATAATATTTAATGTTCTACTAATTTATATTAAGAAATTTATAAAACACTCTATAATATCATATACAC
Source organism: Vachellia collinsii (assembly GCA_006871305.1). Classification (NCBI taxonomy): domain Eukaryota; kingdom Viridiplantae; phylum Streptophyta; class Magnoliopsida; order Fabales; family Fabaceae; genus Vachellia; species Vachellia collinsii. The sequence continues at coordinate 2,867 of QFDD01009856.1, forward strand.
TATCATTTCTTTAACGTCTCTTGCATCGCATGAGGTGAACTCTAATTTTTTTTTTTTTAAAAAAAAGAGTTGAACTTGTACTATTTGGAAATGTGAAAATGCATAACTGGATAAAGTCATATAATATCTGAATATTACTGTCCAAGGATGTTTGATTGAGCTGGGGAATCAAATTAGTTGATACTCTGTCAATGCTTCTAAATGTAATCCTTTTATTTTTGGTACACTTTTCTAGTTGAGACTGTTTGCTATAATTTTGTCTTCCTTCAATGGTGGTTGAAATTTCTGCAAACCCATTACGTAGGAAAGTTATTTGGGAATCCTGACGAGTGTTTGCGATATCTGATCGCACACTTCTTCTTGCTTGTTGTTGAAGATATATGGGAGTTGATTTTTGTAATTGTTCACGTCCAAATTGTATATGCATTTTTATGTATTGTAGTTCAAATGAGAGATGGAGTTACACAATAAAGATATGTTTTTTTTTTGAAATAATAAACAACATTAAATTCATGCACAATAAATTTCGAGAATATAATCATTTCTGTTCTATTTAGAAGTAATATTTTGTTACATATGTTTATTCCATATATAAACAACAATTTGGCTTATTGAAAAAACTTAATGCATTTTATAATTTGGCCTCCAATTCATTTTATGCTCATCTCATATATTGTTCTCACTCATTCTTTGTCACACTCATCATATGCATAATTAAATGTATATTTGGAAGAAAAAAATTATATCTTTTACACATTTATTGCTCTAGATAATTGTTACTTGTAAAAAAATGAATGATTTAAACCAATAGTTTATTTTGATGATTTAGATAATTGTTACTTACGAATAATAATTGAATAGAGTAATTCAATAATATGATGGACTAAAATATAAGGAAGATTAAGAACATATCTAGTAATAATGATCAACATTAAAACGCATGACATTCCACACAAGCTAGGAATACATCTAAGAGAACTAGGTTGATAAGGGATTTGATCAAAATATGAAAAATAAAAATATAAAAAAATAGATATAGAAAACAATAAGGAGCATGTTTGGAGCATCGTTGCTGTTGATCAAATCCTGAGCAGTCAGTCTCTTCTTGGCCTTTGCATGTCGTATTTGTGGATATGAAAATTTTGTCCCCTTATTCCTTGGGTACTTCGAAGCTTGCAACTATTATGTCATTAGATCCAAAAAAAACCCAAGAAGATAATAAATCAAACCATGAAGCTACCCCTTGTATTGAATTTCTTCTTTCTTAGATCAAGAAGAAAGAAATCATTGTTGGCTTTAATGATATATGAAAATTTTGTCCCCTTATTTCTTGGGTACTTCGAAGGCTGAAACTATTATGTCATTAGATCCAAAAAAAACCAAAAAAGAAATGATTAATTCAACAATAAACACAAAGGAGACTGCCAAGAAGAGATATGCAGAGAAAAGAAGGGGACTGTAATAGAGAAAGAACAAAAGATGTATAGGGAATAAGAATGAGAATAGGTTCACAAGAGTTAGAATTTGGAAAATCTCCCTTGGAAAGGTAAAAGAATGGGAACGAACAAAAAAAAAATAAATTCCAATTATAGTAATCCCAACTTCCTAAGTGGTGTGAAATGATGATGGAGGAAAAAAATTGATTACTTAGATAAATATCCATTCGGTCACCAATATCCATTTGGAAAAACACAATACACTATTATCATTTACCATATTATGAGGCCTAATTAAGGTAGCCTTAATTGGATTGAGTGGATGGATGATTTGATCAGAATCAATGCAAACTACTTGTATAAGCCAAAAAAATTGATTACTCAAATAAATATATATTCGTTTACCAATATCCATTTGGAAAAAAAATTGATTATGTGAAGTAATGTGATCAATGACCGATGAAACACAAGGTTTAGTAATATATATATATATATATAATTGATTGATATTTAATATTTGATGATAATAATGATGATGGAGGGAAAAAAATTGATTACTGAGGTAAATACCCATTTGGTGCATGGGAAACGTTGATTAAGGAATATGCCACTAATAATAATAATGCACTAATTACAAGAACGCAAGATTTAGTAATATATATTTTATATATTTTATTATTTGATGATTGATTGATTTGGTCATTATTGAAAATGATTAAAGAAATTAAGTAGATTTATCGAGCTTGTTTGTTTCACTCTTCCAGAATCACTTTCACGTAAGCTGAGATAAAACTCGGCTCACATACTTACTTCGGATTGCGTAAAATCACTTTCTAAAAGCTAATCTCAAAATAGCTGTGATCAAGTTACGTTGATATTTGACAATTTACCAAAAAAGTTGATATTGACAGAAATTAAATACGGACAAATGAGCCAATTTCATTTTGACTTTTTTCCCAACAACATCTTATAACACATAATCTTTCAGGGAGTATCATCAAGTACCAGTAACAGGTTTTGTTTATTACATGAAAGGTGATTATCGATGCAAGGATTACTTGTAATTTTAATATATTTTATAGTAAAAGTGTTTGGTTGATATAATAAAATAATATAATACAATATCGATTACAACAAAATTACACTAGATTAGGTCATTCCCATTATATAATATAGCTTTAACTGTATAATTCAAATTATATACTTGTTATGAATCAATATTTAGATATTAATATCATTCCTTTTTAGTCTTAATAGGTTTTAAAAACATTTTTATAAATAAAATATAAATTTCATTTCATAATTTCTTAATAATATTCCAAACAAATGCTTTGCAGTCAATATTTTATTACATTACATTTTCATCAATTACATCTCCATGAATCAAATAAGCCATAAATGTCAATTTGTGGACACATCTCCCATAGCTTTTCGAATATTGGTTCATCATAGTACGAGGGATTAACCCCTTCTACTAGACTTAACGCCAATTAGTAATTTGACCATGACTCTTATCTCTATGTTATAGCAGAGTTATATTTCATTAATTTGAATAAAGTTAGAAAATAAAATAAATTGGTTAAATTAAATAAATGTTATATGATGTTATAAAAATATTACTTCATGAATTAGAAAAATTAATATAGAAAAATGATGAATAAATGGGATAAAATAAATTCAAATCTTATATTTAAAACAAAATTTAACTTTCAATTAACTTTTATATGAAAAACCGGAAATAGTAACAATTATTGATGATGATCAAGAAAATGAAAGCTATTTATTTTTAAGTTAAAATTGGGGATAAATCCCCCATTAATAAATTGATTAGATAATGAGACCTGTTGTTATATCCTTATGAAAGCTCAATTACATATTGTGAAAATCAATGGTATATCAAGAAGCTTAGTTGCATAATGTAGAAGCCATATAAAAAATCAGTTGTATAATTTAGAAGGTCACATTATTAATTTGTCAATGGGTAACTTATTCCCAATTCTCGGTAAAATTTGATCTCAATATTTGACTTTAAATTTAAATTTTTCCACCCCATATTGTTTGAAACAGATAAGGTTTCCATGCTGTCTTTTAAGAAAATTATAAATTATTCTTTTACTTATTTAATTTCAAATCTAAGCCCTTTTTAATAATATTTAGATTATTTAATTGTTTTTATTTTTTATTTTCTCTCATATATTATTAAATACTATGCATAATTAATTATTTTGAAAAAATTGTAGTCTTTCACATTTAATAAGAATGATTTTAAAACGTATTATAATTTCTTACACATTTAATAAGCCAACTTGTATTTAACTACTCCCTGCTTTCTCTTTTATGAGGAACTTCCAACAACTTGTATTTAACTACTCCCTGCTTTCTCTTTTATGAGGAACTTCCAACCATCTTATTAGAATCAATTATAATGAGAGGTGATGAAGTTATTAAATATGCTTGAAAATGAAAAATATCAAATATATTCTTATTTGAAACAATAAATTACATCTCAAGAAATAAAAAAGAAAAACTGTACTGTATCAAACTTTCAATAGAGGGTCTAAAACATGTCATTAACATCCATTTAGTGAGCATAATAATTAAGAATCATGTTTCTTTTAAAAGATGTCTCGTGAGAGAGATGGCAGGGGAGTCAAAATATAGAGTGGTTTCCAAAGAAATCCTCGATCCATGATATAGGTTATTGGAGGTGCACATTTTTAAGAAAGAGAAAGCTCTTTTACCTAAATCTAAATAAAACTCATCTTACATATTTATTAGAAATTTAGTAAAATCATTTAAAATAGAGAAGCTGATTTTCTCTTCTTCTTTTTCAGGATCTCATCTCCATCATCATATCAAACAATGCACATTCCAAATTTAATATATTATAAATTAAGATTTTGCTATTTTGTATGTATTGCAATTATGAATTATGTAGATAATATTTCATAAGTTTAAATTTACTCATTTATGTTGATAATAATAATTTTATAAAGTAATTAATTTGAATCATCCATTTTTTATCTAAGGGCAGAAATAAGATTATAAGAAGAGAATTAAAAAGAGAAAAAAGGGAGAACCCAAACTCCTAAAATGGTGGATTGTGTAGAATGGGAAAAAAATTTAATGAGTTAGCTGTTATTTAAATAAAGAAAAAGTATATTTCTCTATTTGAGAATAAATATGTACACATATATATAAATGAAGTGGATCAATATCATGGGATGGAGAGAGCCTATTTAAAGTAGCACGTGTTGTGTGAATATACATTACTCCTCTAGTTCTATCTACTGGAGAAATACTTACACACTTTTAAAGTGTCATGTAATCCATACTTTATCCAATAATAATGTTTCAAGTGTCATCTATTGTGGATCTTATATTCCATAAATTTCTACTAATTATTTCTCTTTATCCATAAACCAAAGGGAAATAATTAATAGAAATTTATGGATATAAGATCCATAATAGAGTACACTTGAAATATTCTCATTAAACAGAACATGGATGATGTGATACTCCGGGAGTGTGTAAGTATTTATCCTATTTATAGAGCAAAGAGAGCATGTTCTATTTAGTCTTATTTATAAGTCATATCATTAAAATTTTCATATAAATGTACAATTTTATCATTTATTTATTATGCATTGACTTTGCTTTTATGTCTAATGGTTTATATTAAATAAAAATAAAGTTAGGAAGTTATTATATTTTAAGACGAAGTTAATGGTGCTTAAAGTTTGTATTGATATGTGTGAAATATATTAAAAATGACTTATAAATAGAACTTCATAACTATACAGTATAGAGAGAATAATGTTGAATTTTTGGCATGAATGTATACTACTTTACCCTTCATTTGTTATTATATTGATTTTGTTTTCATTTGGGATATTATATTTTAAATAGGGATAGATTTGAAAGGCTGATAAATTCTAAAGTAGGATTAATGAGATTTAATATTTTTTTAATTTGTATAAATGATATTAAAAACAATTTATAAATAGGATCCCATTAAAAAACTGAGCTAAAGTGAATGACACTTTGTAACATGCAAAGACATGAGACATCTTAATTTTTTGTATGGCGGTGATTCATTGATTCTGCAACACTGAGACAATAGCCATTTCTTCCACAACTGCTTTCTACCATAATTCCATTGATTATTTTACGAGAGAGAGGGGGAGAGAGAGACAGAGGGAGTACTAATATTTCTCCAATTAATTCCACACCCAACTTCCTGAGCTTCCATGTTCTCCCATTTATTCCCCCATACCTCCACATTTGTTCACTATCCCCACAATAACTTCTATCTACAGCTTGAATTATAAAATAAAATTTCAGATATATATTTAATTATTTATACTTATTTAAGTTTGGTAATTATAAAACTATAATAGATTATGTTAAATGTTATTAATAATTATATTTCATTAAAAATTCAATAAAGTTTGAAAAAATGACTTGAATAAAGATATAGGTAAAAGTATGCTTCCTTTGCTTTTTTTTTTTTGAAAAATTATATTAACGTCCTAGGCAAAAAAATTAATATTAAAAAGGTCCTAAAAAGTTGTTCATAACAAGTAAAAAAGCACTATTGACAAGTGAATGAGCTATCAGTAGTAACTTTTGAAACTTTTCTGATATTAATTTTCTTGTGTGGGACATCAATGCAATTTTCTTTTTTTTTTTGGTTTACTGTTTTTTATTAATATTTAGTGATAGAGGGAAGAACTATACAGCGTTTTTTCCTTTCCTTTTTTTTTTTACTATAAACATGGTTTTTTTATTATTGATTCTTAGTGTTTTATGGTTGATAAATGAATTTTAATGATTTTTTTATTATAAATGATTATTAATTACAGTGACTAAAAGATTTTAACCGATAAAGATGAATATTTTGAAATTAAACATTATTAAAAATATTGTATTTTAATATTTTCAACTAAATATCATTATTTTAATGTAGCCAGTCTGACCTCGGTTTGACCCCGATATGACCCATTAACCCCTAACTCACCGCCTCGATCGGCTCAATGTCCGATCCGAGTTTTTGAACTTTGAGTAAAACTGTCCATATAAATAATAGAGATAGGGGAGAAGATAAAGTACTAGTATGAGATTTCATGTAAATGCATAAAAAATTTTTAGGTGAGTTACATTCAATTGGGTTGAAATATGCTCGAATCTGACATAGTCATATATAACCATGAAAAATAGGATGGAGTAATTTCTTCTGTTTTTTTTTGTGACAAGGAGGGAGTAATTTCTATTGAACAAAACATTTAGGAAAATTTCAAAAAAAAAAAACTCCAAAAATTCAAAAAGCCTAATTCAACCCACAAATATCACTAATGCCAATTCAGTCCACAAGTATCAAACTGGAATTTACAAAATACTGTCAAATGACGTATGAGTCATGTTTTCTTGACAACTTTTTGGAAATATTCTTTTGAATTAGTTTTAAATGACTTTTAATATATTTCACCAAAAAAAACCCCAAAATTTAATTTAACATATTTTAAACTTTGCCCCTATTTAACATTGGGTTAAGGTAAAAAAATACTTATGAATTTTTACTAAAAATGTATCCAACACTATATATTTTTCGGAGGTATAAAAATACCCATTCATGTTCAAAATGAAGGCAAAAATGACATGACTTGGAAATATAAACTAACACTGTTAAACATGTACATGCAAAAATATGCATGGACCCCATTACAAAATTAACGGTGTTAAATTATAATTAGCAGTTTCAACATTTTTGCGCCCATTTTGAACGGTCATAAGTATTTTTTCATTTTTTAAAAGTATATAATGTTGGACATACTTATTGTAAAAGTTAATAGGTATTTTTGCACTTTAACCCTTTAATATATATTATATCATACGAGAACAAAATCAGTGTAATAACAAATGGATGATGAAGTTGCATAATTATATCCATTATAGTAGATAAGAGTAAAGTTAATACATAGTAAAAAAAATTATAGATTCATGTAAAAATTTGATGAGATAATTTATAAATAAAATTAATTAAAACATTTTCCCATTTATAAATAAAACAAAGAAGAGTTTGAGAATTCTTAAGGCGAATTAACCAAAATGGAGAGTTGTGCAAACACCAAAGAGACGTCGGAGTGTGTGTGTGTGTGAGAGAGAGAGAGAGAGAGAGTTATATTTCAATTCCAAGATATATATATAGAGAGAGAGAGAGAGTTATATTTCAATTTACAAGGTCTTCCCTCTGCTGTCGTGTACATGTCCAGCTATTGCAAGAGGAGGGTGGGGGGAGGTGGAGAGAGAGTTATATTTCAATTTCCAAGATAAACTACAGAATGGAACCGTGCATGGGACTTGAGCTTCACATAAATTATCCTTTAATATCTTCAATTTACGAGGTATTCCCTCTGCTGTTGTGTACATATCCAGGTATTGCAGTAATAGATACAAATGAATAATTAAATTGCTTTCATAAAAAAGTTAGTTGAAATTTGTTAAAAACAATAAATATATAAAAAATATGAATATATTTAAATTTTAAAAAATACACTTGTTTATAGGGGGAGAGTGAGTGAAAGATAGAATTGGCAGGAAAAAGATGAGTATAAAAGATAGTTAATGTAGTGATATCATATTACATTTAATTAATGAAGGTAAAGATAAAAAATTGATTAAAATTTTAGAAAATTTTTTAAGTGTCTCTTATATATAGGACCAAGTCATTCAAAAAATTTGTATCTTATATGTATGATTGGAAGGAGTATTTCTAACTTAATCACACGAATTAAAAGAATAATTAAGTATTAGTCACATGTTATCATTAATAAATCTTACTATCTTCTCCTTTAAATTTTAAAATCAAATATATCAAACAAACCACTTATTAATTAAATAAATATAAGTTATGACTTGTCAGATAATATTTTAGGAACAGGATCTTGGAAATAAAAATGTATAAATATAAGCATATATTTTTTGTGGAACCAAAGAAGCCTCATGTTCAAAGTGTTGTATAAAGGG
>QFDD01009858.1:0-12013 GCA_006871305.1 Vachellia collinsii
ATGACCCCGAACCCTGACCCCCGAACCCTGAACCCTAAACCCTCAACCCTAAACCCTCAACCCTAAACCCTAAACCCTAAACCCTATTAGAAAGTATACTACACGACAATGCAACTCATGAAAATAAAAGGTCTATAAATAGTTTTAGGACTTTTTAATAGCTTGAAATACGAAATTACTACCCTATTTTTTTCTTAAATCATTACACTAAAGGAAATGTAATGTTAATATAAAATACAAAACGTAGACTATAGCGAGCAATTTCTTGTGCTAAAAAAAATTAATTAATGAAGGTTATTTTATTTGTTAAAATGATTCAAAATATATGTACCAAGTATTTTATTGTATAAAAGTTATGAAACTATACTATAAGACAATGCAACTCATGAAAATAAAGTGCCTATACATAGTTTTATGACTTTTTAATAGCTTCAAATACGAAATTACAACTCTATTTTTTTAAAAGCATTACACTAATATAAATTTAATGTCAATTTAAAATACAAATCGTAGACTATAGCAAGCAATTTATTGTGCTTAAAAAATCGATTAATTGAAGTTATTTTATTAGTTAAAATGATTCAAAATGTATTGACCAGGTATTTTATTGTATAAAAGTTATGAAAATATACTTTATGACAATGCAACTCATTAAAATAAAGTGCCTATAAAATGGTTTACGTTTTTTTAATAGCTTCAAAAATGAAATTACTATACTATACGACAATGCTTAATCATTACACTATTGTATAATTGTTTTTTTGCTAAAGTTTCACATCTTTATAATAGCTTGAAAAGTGAAATTACTACCCTATTTTTGAGTTAAATCTTTACACTATTGTCAAGTTAATTTAAATTTAAAATACAAAAGATAGACTATCGCAAGCAATTTATTGAGCTTTAAAAAATTCATTAATGAAAGTTTTTTTATTAGTTAAAATGATTCGAAATGTATGTACCATGTATTTATTGTATAAAAGTTATGAAAACATACTATACGATAATGCAACTCATGAAAATAAAGAGCCTATAAATAGTTTCACGTCTTTTTAATAGCTTGAAATACGAAATTACTACCTTATTTTATTGTTAAAGCATTACACTATTGTAAATTTACTGTAAATTTAAAATACCAAACGTAGACTATAGCAAGCAATTTATTAAGATTAAAAAATTTAATTAATGAAGGTTATTTTATTAGCTAAAATGATTCAAAATGTATGTACTAAGTATTTTTTTTGAATAAAAGTTATGAAAATATACTATACGACAATGTAACCCATGAAAATAAAGAGCCTATAAATAGTTTTAGGACTTTTTATTAGCTTGCAATACGAAATTTCTACCCAATTTTTTTTATTAAATCATTACACTAATGTAAATGTAATATCAATTTAAAATACAAAACGTAGACTATACCATTCAATTTATTGTGCTTAAAAAATTGATTAATTGAATTTATTTTATTAGTTAAAAAGATTCAAAATGTATGTACCACATATTTTATTGTATAAAAGTTATTAACGTATACTGTACGACAAAGCAACTCATGAAAATAAAGAGCCTATAAATAGTTTCACGACTTGTTAATAGCCTGAAATACGAAATTACTGCCCTATTTTTTTGTTAATCATTACACTATTGTAAATTTAATGTAAATTTAAAATACAAAACGTAAACTATAGCAAGCAATTTATTGAAATTAAAAAAATTAATTAATGAAGTTATTTTATAAGTTAAAATGACTCAAAATGTATGTACCAAGTATTTTATCGTATAAAAATTATGAAAATATACTATACGACAAAGCAACTCATGAAAATAAAGAGCCGATAAATAGTTTCACGACTTTTTAATAGTTTGAAATACGAAATTACTACCCTTTTTTTAGTTAAATCGTTACACTATTGTAAATTAAATGTAAATTTAAAATACAAAACAAAGACTATAGCAAGAAATGTATTGAGCTTAAAAAAATTCATCAATGAAAGTTATTTTGTTAGTTAAAATGATTCAAAAAGTATATACCAAGTATTTTATTGTATAAAAGTTATGAAAGTGTGTTATACGACAATGAACTCATGTAAATAAAGAGCCTATAAATAGTTTCACAACTTTTTAAAAGCTTGAAATACGAAATTACTATCCTATTTTTTTTGTTAAATCATTACACTATTGTAAATGTAATGTAAATTTAAAATACAAAACGTAGACTATAGCAAGCAATTTATTGTACTTAAAAAAATTAATTAACTAAATTTATTTTATTAGTTAAAATGATTCAAAATGTATGTACCAAGTATTTTATTGTATAAAAATTCTGAAAATATACTATACGACAATGCTACTCATGAAAATAAAGAGCCCATAAATAGTTTCACGTCTTCTTAATAGCTTGAAATACGAAATTACGACCCTATTTTTTTGTTAATCATTACACTCTTGTAAACTTAATATAAATTTAAAATACAAAACATAGACTATAGCAAGCAATTTATTGAGATTAAAAAAATTAACTAATGAAGTTATTTTATAAGTTAAAATGATTCAAAATGCATGTACCAAGTATTTTATTGTATAAAAATTATGAAAATATACTATACGACAATGCAACTCATGAAAATAAAGAGCCTATAAATAGTTTTAGGACTTTTTATTAGCTTAAAATATGAAATTTCTACCCAATTTTTTTATTAAATCATTACACTAATGTAAAATTAATATCAATTTAAAATACAAAATGTAGACTATATCATGCAATTTGTTGTGCTTAAAAAATTGATTAATTGAAGTTATTTTATTCGTTAAAAAGATTCAAAATGTATATACCACGTATTTTATTGTATAAAAGTTATAAAAATATACTGTACGATAAAGCAACTCATAAAAATAAAGAGCTTATAAATAGTTTCACAACTTTTTCATAGCTTGAAATACGAAATTACTACCCTATTTTATTGTTAATCATTACACTATTGTAAATTTAATGTAAATTAAAAATACAAAATGTAGACTGTAGCAAGCAATTTATTGAGATTAAAAAAATTAATTAATGAAGTTATTTTATAAGTTAAAATGATTCAAAATGTATGTATCAAGTATTTTATTGTATAAAGGTTATGAAAATAGACTAAACGACATTGCAACTCATTAAAATAAAGAACATATAAATGGTTTTTTGACTTTTTAACACCTTGAAATACGAAATTACTACCCTATTTTTTTGCTAAATCATTACACTATTGTATATTTAATTTAAATTTAAAATATAAAATGTAGACTCTAGCAAACCACCTATTGAGATTAAAAAAAATAAATTAATGAAGGTAAATTTATTTGTTAAAATATTTCAAAATGTATGAACCAAGTATTTTATTGCATAATCGTTATGAAAATATACTATACGACATTGCAACTCATGAAAATAAAGAGCCTACAAAAAATTTTTCGACTTTTTAATAGCTTGAAATATGAAATTACTACCCTATTTTTTGTTAAATCATTAGACTGATGTAAATTTAATGTCAATATAAAATACAAATCATAGACTATAGCAAGTAATTTATTATACTTAAAAAATTGATTAATCAAAGTTATTTTATTAGTTAAAATGATTTAAAATTTATGTTCCAAGTATTTTATTGCATAAAAGTTATGAAAGTATACTATACGACAATGCAACTAATGAAAATAAAGAGCCTATAAATAGTTTTAGAAATTTTTAATAGCATGAAATACGAAATTACTACCCTATTTTTTTGTTAAATCATTACACTAATGTAAATTTAATGTCAATTTAAAATACAAAACGTAAACTATAATAAGCAATTTATTGTACTTAAAAAATTGATTAATTAAAGTTATTTTATTAGTCAAAAAATTAATTAATGAAGGTTATTTTATTAGTTAAAATGATTCTAAATGTATGTACCAAGTATTTTATTGTATAAAAGTTATGAAAATCTACTATACGACATTGCAACTGATGAAAATAAAGAGCCTATAGATAGTTTTATGACTTTTTAATAGCTTGAAATACGAAATTACTACACTATTTTTTTGTTCAATCATTACACTATTGTAAATTTAATGTCGATTTAAAATTCAAAACGTAGACTATGGCAAGTAATTTATTGTGCTTAAAAATATTGATTAATTAAATTTATTTTATTAGTTAAAATGATTCAAAATGTGTGTACCACGTACTTTATTGTATAAAGTTTTGAAAACATATTATACAACAATGCAACTTATGAAAATAAAGAGCCTAAAAATAATTTCACGACTTTTTGATAGCTTGAAATACGAAATTACTACCCTATTTTTTTGTTAATCATTGCACTATTGTAAATTTAATGTAAATTTATAATACAAAACGTAGACTGTAGCAAGCAATTTATTGATATTAAAAAATTTAATTAATGAAGGTTATTTTATTCGTTAAAATGATTCAAAATGTATGTATCTAGTAATTTATTGTATAAAAGTTATGAAAATATACTATGCGACAACGCAACTCATAAAAATAAAGAGCTTATAAATAATTTTATTACTTTTTAATAGCTTGAAATACGAAAGTACTACCCTATTTGTTTGTTAAACCAATACACTAATGTAAATTTAAAATACAAAATGTAGACTATGGCAATCAATTTATTGAACTTAAAAAAATTGATTAATGAAAGTTATTTTATTAGTTAAAATGATTCAAAATGTATGTACCAAGTATTTTATTGTATAAAAGTTGTGAAAATATATTATACCACAATGCAACTCATGAAAATAAATAGCCTATAAATACTTTTACAACTTTTTAACAACTTGAAATACGAAATTACTACCCAATTTTTTTGTTAAATCAATACACTATTGTAAATTTAATGTCAATTTAAAAAAAACGTAGATTATAGTAAGAAATATATTGAATATAAAAAAATTGATTAATGAAATTTTGTTTTATAAGTTAAAAATGTTCAAAATGTATGTACCAAATATTTGATTGTATAACACTTATTAATATATACTATACGACAATACAACTCATGAAAATAAAGAGCCTATCAATAGTTTCACGTCTTTTTAATAGCTTGAAGTACGAAATTATTACACTTTTGTTTAGTTAAATTATTGCACTATTATAAATTTAATGTCAATTTAAAAACAAAACGAAGACTATAGCAAGCAATTTATTGAGTTTAAAAAAATTGATTGATGAAAGTTATTTTATTACTTAAAATGATTCAAAATGTATATACTAAGTATTTTATTATATAAAAGTTATGAAAATATACTACACGACAACGCAACTCATGAAAATAAAGAGCCTATCAATAGTTTCACATCTTTTAAATAGCTTCATGTACGAAATAACTACCATATTTTTTTAGTTAAATCATTTTAATATTGTAAATTTAAGATAAATTTAAAATACAAAACGTAGACTATAGCAAGCAATAAAATACTTGGTACGTACATTTTGAATCATTTTAACTAATAAAATAACTTTAATTAATCAATTTTTTAAGCACGATAAATTGCTTGCTATAGTCTACGTTTCGTATTTTAAATGAAATTAAATTTAAAATAGTGTAATGATTAACAAAAAAAATAGGGTAGCAGTTTCGTATTTCAAGCTATTAAAAAGACGTGAAACTATTTATAGGCTCTTTATTTTAATGAGTTGCATTGTCGTTTAGTATATTTTCATAACTTTTATACAATAAAATAATTGGTACATATATTTTGAATCATTTTAACTAATAAAATAACCTTCATTAATTAATGATTTTAATCTCATTCAATTGCTTGTTATAGTCTACATTTTGTATTTTAAATTTCCATTAATTTTACAATAGTGTAACGATTAAACAAAAAAATAGGGTAGTAATTTCGTATTTCAAGCAATTAAAAGAACGTGAGGCTATTTATAGGCTCTTTATTTTCATGGTTGCATTGTTGTAAAGTATATTTTCATAACTTTTATACAATAAAATACTTGGTGCATAGATTTTGAATCATTTTAACTAATAAAGTAACCTTCATTAATGAATTTTTATAAGCTCAATAAATTATTGCTATAGTCTACATTTTGTATTTTAAATTGACATTAAATTTACATTAGTGTAATGATTTAATAAAAAAATAGGGTAGTAATTTCGTATTTGAAGTTATTAAAAAGTCATAAAACTATTTATAGGTTCTTTAGCTTCATGAGTTGCGTTGCAGTATAGTATATTTTGATAACTTTTATACAATAAAATACTTGGTACTTACATTTTGAATCATTTTAACTAATAAAATAAATTTAACTAATTAATTTTTTGGAGGACAATAAATTGCATGCTATAGTCTATGTTTTGTATTTTAAATTGACATTGAAATTACAATAAAATAACAGTTTAACAAAAAAAATAGGGTTGTAATTTCGTATTTCAAACTATTAAAAAGTCTTAAAACTATTTATAGGTTCTTTATTCTCATGGGTTGCATTGTTGTATAGTATATTTTGATAACTTTTATACAATAAAATACTTGGTACATACATTTTGAATCATTTTAACTAATAAAATAACTTTAATTAATCAATGTTTTAAGCGCAATAAATTGCTTGCTATAGTCTATGTTTTGCATTTTAAATTGACATTGAATTTACAATAAAATAATGATTTAACTAAAAAATGGGGTAGTAATTTCGTATTTTAAGATGTTAAAAAGTCATAAAACTATTTATAGGTTCTTTATTTTCATGAGTTGCATTGTCGTATAGTATATTTTGATAACTTTTATACAATAAAATACTTGGCACATACATTTTGAATCATTTTAACTAATAAAATAACTTTAATTAATCAATTTTATTTAAGCACAATAAATTGCTTGCTATAGTCTATGTTTTGTATTTTAAATTGACATTCAATTTACAATAAAATAATGATTTAACAAAAAAATGGGGTAGTAATTTCATATTTTAAGCTCTTAAATAAAACTATTTATAGGTTCTTTATTTTCATGAGTTGCATTGTCGTATAGTATATTTTGATAACTTTTATGCAATAAAATACTTGGTACATACATTTTGAATCATTTTAACTAATAAAATAACTTTAATTAATCAATGTTTTAAGCGCAATAAATTGTTTGCTATAGTCTACGTTTTGCATTTTAAATTGACATTGAATTTACAATAAAATAATGATTTAACTAAAAAATGGGGTAGTAATTTCGTATTTTAAGCTGTTAAAAAGTGATAAAACTATTTATAGGTTCTTTATTTTCATGAGTTGCATTGTATTATAGTATATTTTGATAACTTTTATACAATAAAATTCTTGGTACATACATTTTGAATCATTTTAACTAATAAAATAATTTTAATTAATCAATTTTTTTAAACACAATAAATTGCTTTCTATAGTCTACGTTTTGTATTTTAAATTGACGTTAAATTTACAAAAAAATAATGATTTAACAAAAAATATAGGGTAGTAATTTCGTATTTTAAGCTATTAAAAGTCATAAAAATATTTATATGTTCTTTTTTTTCATGAGTTGCGTTGTCGTATAGTTTATTTTGATAACTTTTATACAATAAAATACTTGGTACATACATTTTGAATCATTTTAACTAATAAAATAACATTAATTAATCAATTTTTTAAGCACAATAAATTGATTGCTATAGTCTACGTTTTGTATTTTAAATTGACATTCAATTTACAATAAAATAATGATTTAACAAAAAAATGGGGTAGTAATTTCGTATTTTAAGCTATTAAAAAGTCATAAAACTATTTATAGATTCTTTATTTTCATGAGTTGCATTGTCGTATAGTATTTTTTGATAACTTTTATACAATAAAATACTTGGTACATACATTTTAAATCATTTTAACTAATAAAATAACCTTCATTAATTAATTTTTTCAATCTCAATAAATTGCTTGCTATAGTCTACGTTTTCTATTATAAATTTACATTAAAATTACAATAGTGTAATGATTTAACAAAAAAGTATGGTAGTAATTTCGTATTTCAAGCTATGCAAAAGACGTCAAACTATTTAAAGGCTCTTTATTTTCATGAGTTGCATTGTCGTACAGTATATTTTTATAACTTTTATGCAATCAAAAACTCGGTGCATACATTTGGAATCATTTTAACTAATAAAATAACTTTCATTAGTGAATTGTTTTGATCTCAATAAATTGCTTGCTAAAGTCTTGGTTTTGTATTTTAAATTTACATTAAATTTACAATAGTGTAACGATTTAACTAAAAAATGGGGTAGTAATTTCGTATTTGAAGCTATTAAAAAGACGTGAAACTATTTATAGGCTTTTTATTTTCATGAGTTGCATTATCGTATAGTATATTTTCATAACTTTTATACAATAAAATACTTGGTACATACATTTTGAATCTTTTTAACTAATGAAATAACTTTGATTAATCAATTTTTTAAGTACAATAAATTGCTTGGTATAGTCTACGTTTTGTATTTTAAATTGACATTAAATTTACATAGGTGTAGTGATTTAACAAAAAAATAGGGTAGTAATTTCGTATTACAAGCTATTAAAAAGTCTTAAAACTATTTATAGGCTCTTTATTTTCATGAGTTGTGTTGTCGTAAAGTAGATTTTTATAACTTTTATACAATAAAATACTTGTTACGTACATTTTGAATCATTTTAACTAATAAAATAACTTTAATTAATCAATTTTTTAAGCACGATAAATTTCTTGTTATAGTCTACGTTTTTTTTTAAATTGACATTAAATTTAAAATAGTGTAATGATTAACAAAAAAAAGGGTCTTAATTTCGTATTTCAAGCTATTAAAAAGACGTGAAACTATTGATAGGCTCTTTATTCTCATGAATTGCGTTATCGTATAGTATATTTTCATAATTTTTATACAATAAAATAATTGATACATACATTTTGAATAATTTTAACTACTAAAATAACCATCATTGGTAGTAATTTCGTAATTGAAGCTATTAGAAAGACGTGAAACTATTGATGGGCTCTTTATTTTCATGAGTTGCATTGTCGTATAGTATATTTTCATAACTTTTATACTAAAAAATACTTGATACATACATTTTGAATCATTTTAACTAATAAAATAACTTTCATTAATCAATTTTTTAAGCTCAATAAATTGCTCTCTATAGTCTAAGTTTTGTACTTTAAATTTACATTAAATTTATAATAGTATAATTATTTAATTAAAAAATAGAGTAGTTATTTCGTATTTCAAGCTATTAAAAAGTCATGAAACTATTGATAAGCTCTTTATTTTTATGAGTTGCTTTATCGTATAGTATATTTTCATAACTTTTATACAAAAAAAATAATCGGTACATACATTTAGAATCATTTTAGCTAATAAAATAACTTTCATTAATCAAATTTTTTAAGCTCAATAAATTGTTTGCTATAGTCTACGTTTTGTTTTTTAAATTGACATTAAATTTACATTAGTGTAATGATTTACCAAAAAAATAGGGTAGTAATTTTGTATTTCAGGCTATTAAAAAGTCGTAAAACTATTCACAGGCTCTATATTTTCATGAGTTGCATTGTCGTATAATATATTTTCATAACTTTTATACAATAAAATACTTGGTACATACATTTTGAATCATTTTAACTTAAAAAATAATGTCATTAATCAATTTTTTAAGCTCAATAAATTGTTTGCTATAATCTACGTTTTGTATTTTAAATTTACATTAAATTTACAATAGTGTAATGATTTAACTATAAAATAGGGTAGTAATTTTGTATTTCAAGCTATTAAAAAGTCGTAAAACTATTCATAGGCTCTTTATTTTTATGAGTTGCGTTGTCTTATAGTATATATTAATAAGTTTTATACAATAAAATATTGGGTACATACATTTTGAATATTTTTAACTTATAAAACAACTGTCATTAATCAATTTTTTTATATTTAATATATTGTTTACTATAGTCTACGTTTTGTTTTTTAAATTGACATTAAATTTACAATAGTGTATTGATTTACAAAAAATTGGGTAGTAATTTCGTATTTCAAGTTGTTAAAAAGTTGTAAAAGTATTTATAGGCTATTTATTTTCATGAGTTGCATTGTCGTAGAGTATATTTTCATAACTTTTATACAATAAAATACTTAGTACATATATTTTGAATCATTTTAATTAATAAAATAACTTTCATCAATCAATTTTTTTAAACTCAATAAATTGCTTGCTATAGTCTATGTTTTGTTTTCTAAATTCACATTAAATTTACAATAATGTAATGATTTCACTAAGAAATAGGGTAGTAATTTCGTATTTCAAGCTATTAGAAAGACGTGAAACTATTTATTGGCTCTTTATTTTCATGAGTTCCTATGTCTTATAGTATATTTTCATAACTTGTATACAATAAAATACTTAGTACATACATTTTGAATAATTTTAAATAATAAAATAACTTTCATTAATCAATTTTTTTAAGCTCAATAAATTGCTTGCAATTGTTTACGTTTTATATTTTAAATTTACATTCAATTTACAATAGTGTAATGATTTAACTATAAAATTGGGTAGAAATTTCGTATTTAATGCTATTAAAAAAGACTTGAAACTATTGATAGGCTCTTTATTTTCATGAGTTGCATTGTCGTATCGTATATTTTCATAACTTTTATACAACCAAATATTTGGTACATACATTTTGAATCTTTTTAACTTATAAAACAACTTTCATTAATCAATTTTTTTTATATCCAATATATTGCTTGCTATAGCCTACTTTTTGTACTTTAATTTTACACTAGTGTAATGATTTAACTAAAAAATAGGTTAGTAATTTCGTATTTCAAGCTATTAAAAAGTTGTGAGACTATTTATAGGCTATTTATTTTCATGAGTTGCATTGTCGAAGAGTATATTTTCATAAATTTTATACAATAAAATTCTTGGTACATACATTTTGAATTATTTTAAGTAATAAAACAATCTTCATGAATCAAATTTTTTTTTAAGCTCAATAAATTGCTTGCTATAGTCAACGTTTTGTTTTTAAATTGACATTAAATTTTCAATAGTGTAATGATTTTTAAAAAAATAGGGTAGTAATTTCGTATTTCATGCTACTAAAAAGTCATAAAACTATTTAAAGGCTCTTTATTTTCATGAGGTGCGTTGTCGTAAATTTAATGTCAATTTAAAATACAAAACCCTAAACCCTAAGCCCTAAACCCGAAACCCCAAACCAGAAACCCTAAACCCCGAACCCTGAACCCCGAACCCAGAACCCTAACCCACACCCCTAAAACTCGAAAACCCGACACCCCAAACCCTGAAACCCGAACCCTGACACCCCCAACCCCAAACCCTAAACACAGACCCTATACCCTATACCCTAAAAAAAACAAAGAAACCCTAAACCCCAAACCCAAAAACCAATACCCTAAACCCAAAACCCTAAAATTAAAACCCGAAACCCCGAACCTGAAACCTCTGAACCTCGAAACCCCAAACCCTAAACCCTAAACCATTTTGGAACCCAAAATCCCAATCCCCAAAGCCCAAACCTTAAACCCTAAACCCCTAAGACCCAAAATCCGAAACCCAGTACCCCGAAGTTCTAAACCCAACCCCTAATCCCAAAACCTGAACCCTATACTCCAAACCCCTAAAACCCTATACCCAAAAATGGAATCACAAATTCCCTCACCCAAAGCACCAAACCCCTAAAACCCCAAATTTTAAGCCCTAAACCTTAGAGAGAGTAAGACATAAATTGAAAATCTTTAAAAGGTAAGGAATTGATGATAATTCAATTTTCCAAATTTTAAATTGTGGAGGATAAATAAAAAATGAAATGCAAATTTTACATGTTTTAAGTATAACTTTCTAGTCTATATAAATTATTTTAATGAATTTTTCATCAAAGGCTCCTCTTCTTCATTGAAACACTTTTCTCCCTTGTTCAAATTTCCTTCTCAAACTCTGTCTCCATATTTGATCAC
>QFDD01009859.1:0-11810 GCA_006871305.1 Vachellia collinsii
TACTAACAAAAAAAAAAAAAAAAAAGAGATTCCCCAATTTGATAGCAAATTTCGGTGGTCCAATTCATTGGAAACCACAAAAGCATGCATACGTCGTCCATCTTATCAACATCGTTCTCAAGCTTGCATGAAATTAAAGGCTCGCGCGTAGTAGCTTCGACTCCCGGTATTGACATTCAGTGTTCAACAATACTTTAAAAAAATTATTATTAATAAAAGAATATATGTACATGAAAAAAAATAAAAAAGCTCGGAGTTCATTTTTTAAAGCTGTTTAATTAAACCGCATGCATATATACTTGCATGCGGATTAGTTGGAAAGTACGTTTCACTCAGAAAAATTAAATATTAATTAAATAATATATTTTTATACAGCTATTTTTGCCTCAATTTTATAGACATCCCATTTATTTTAAAAACATAGATTTCAGTTCAAACCATTGAAACGGTGAAAGAATATTCCAAAAAGATTCATAAAATATATTTTTTAATTTGAAAACATATTATAATAAATGTTATTTACTAATTTACCCTTATTATACCAAATTTTCAGTTTACCTCTCAGCGCTAATATTCATTAATGATCTGTTTAATTTTATAAAAATGATCTATTTAATGTTTCACTAAATTTAGAGAAAAATTAAGTAATTTTTATGTTAAAAATATCAACGACATGATCCAAAATTTGAATAATTTTTTTAACAAAAAATGTTTAATGAAATATATTTTAAAATTTTAAATTAAAATATATTAATATAAGGATTTCAAAATTATATAATTTTATAATTCAAATGAAAATATATACATGTATATGATTGCATAATATTTTATCCAACACATACATTTAAAAGATTACAAAGATTTAATAAACAAACGGACTAAACATTTAAATCTATTAGAAAATAGAAATTATAATTTTAAAATTAATTAACTTTGTAACATATGATAATCAATAAAATGTGAAAATATGTATTAAAATTATTTCAATTTTGGATGAAAATACGTGGCTATTAACAAGTCATATTTATATTAAGGAGACTTAATAGGTTTTGGGTATATTTTCAAACTCAAAGAGCACGCTAATAGATATATTTATAAAAGCGCTTACTAACAAGATCCTCACTAAAGATAGCGAAATTTAAACTCATAACTTTACTGTATATGTTATGAACCAACTTCTTACTAACTACACTAACTTTTGTTAGCTATTGTACTCAATTTAATAGTAGAAAAAATTTGCAGGATATCATTAATAGGCGAAACTCATGTATACGCTGACACTAGCTAGAGTTTACAACTTGTGTTAGAAATAGAATGGGGAACTAGTAGGAGTCCAGGGGAGAGTATTGATAGGTGATGAGTACTGAAATTGAAAGTTTTAAAATTGAATGTGATAAATGTTATAAAATATATTTTGCTTAAAATGAATTTTTTGCTATAACAATAATAAATTAAACATTGAAAAACGGTAGACTTCACCTGGAGTTAGTTAAATGGGCTAATGCAAATCATCAACATAAAGATGGCTAATGCAATACATGAAAAAGCGAGTTGGGTTAATAGGGAAAAATAATGTTTTCTTTAGATCTAAATATAAAATCATTTTTATGATATTATTTTAATCTTTTATAAAAAAAATTATTCATTTGCCTTCCCTTCCTCATTAAGTGACTTTTATTAAGGTGTGTTTGGCAAAGTGTTTTGGTCCCTAAAAGTAGCTTCCAATGGGGTAAAGTGCATTTTGTCCAAAACGGCCCATTTGGCAATGCATTCTGGCTAAATGCATTTCACCTTGTAACATTTTTTATTTTTTAGGTTAAAATATATGTTTAGTTTTTAAAATTTATATCAAGTTTTAGTTTGGTCCTTTAAGTTGAAAAAAATACATTTTTAGTAATTTTGTCTTAACACCATTAGTTTTATTTAACAAAAAATGATGACTCATAAAACTTGAAGGATGATTTTGCAGTTAAATGGTCACAAGACATGATTGAATTTTAAAATATAAAAATAATTATGTTGAATACTTCAAATTTTAGCATATTTTATCTACATTTAAGTGTAAAATTACTGTTTACATTTAATAAGCCATCATTTTCCATTAAATAAAACTAAATGTGCTGAGAGGAAAGGACATTCTTTTTAAATTTAAAGGATCAAACTAAAATTTAATGTAAATTTAAAGGACCAAATGTATACTTTATCCTATTTCTTATCATTTTATTTTTTCCCTAAAATTATCACAATATATAAAGTTATATATATTAATATGTATTCTTTAATAAAATTCATATTCGATACTACCTCTCTCCAATCTTCAATATAATCATTACTTAACTCTTTTCAGAGAAACTAAAAAAGTTAAGTAAACTACTTAATTATAACATATATTTGGAAATATTTAAGTGTATAATTAGATTATATATTAATTTATAAATCAAAGATATTAGTTTGAAGAAAAATGATAAATATATCAGTTACTTATTAGTTTCTTCAATCTTTTTTTTAAAAAAATTAATTGTCTCTTATGATAAGGACATGAGGTAATATTAAATTTTCAATGTCAAATCAAGTGGCGTGCACTTCACATCCGAACAACTTGGATTTTAAAGTTGGAGAATTATTAATACTCGTTTTAGTGCCACTTATAAAATGTATGTTACTGTTTTTTTTCAAAAAAAAAAAAGATAACTTGAGTTTGAGGAGTTCGTTCCCTCCTATTTTTCTATATCACATTTTCTTATGGGAGAATTGGGAGTAAATCCCTCATTCACAAATTAATAGGAGAATAGGATCTGGATAATATAAAAGGTCAATTGTATTTGTATGATGTGGAAACTTAGTTACATATCGTGGAAGATCAATTGCATAATGTGGAAAGTCAATAGCATGGAAACTTAATTACATAAAATTTCTCAAAAATGTGGATTTATCCCCAATTGTCCTTTCTCTTATCCACATATTTTACATATAAAGATGAAGAGGGGATAAGGATGAGAATTGATAATGAGGCTTAGCTGGATGGACCTTAGGCCTTGTCTCCGTCCATTCAATTAAATGTTGACATCGATGGATATTGCATCCCTTCTCTTCAACATTATATCTTAAAATACATGGCATTCTGTGTGTGCTTTTAAGAGTGATTAATAATTCTTTTTCCCCAAAGAGTGTAATATTCGTTCGGTTCTATGTAAAGTTGGTTCAAATTTGCTAAAGAAATTAAATGTGTAGAGAATACAATCTAGATTTTGAAAACACTTTTTATTTACAAGAGAATATATGAGAGATGAGGGGCATGAGGGATGATCAATGCAGTAATATAAGATGTGATTAATAAAGTGAAAGGATGCCTAAGATTCCAGGTTCATTATTTGAGCATATCCTGTACTGTAAATAGAACCATGTCACCTTACAAACTGCATCTTACGAAAATGGACTTGGGCAGGGGGACTAATAAACAGTAATAATTTATTCTTATACCTCTTGAGAAACTTTATTAAACCATCTCTGCCTGTGAGAATCGATTTGAGAGTTGAATTTGATTGTATCATTGTGTTTCCAATAATGTGATCCGTTGATTCAGCTTTCTGGTATACTGTCACCGAGGTTTCAAGGGAATACAAGACTAGCCAAACAAATATGAAGATATTTAAAAGGAAAAAAAACAACGGACGAAAAAAATGTAAAAGGAAAACTTTTTAGAATTCGCACAACTTTAACTATTTTGACATAACAGACTAAACCTCATGCACCAAATATATAAATTTGAGGCTTTTAGCTTCACGTGGCTTGGAGATCAATTCTAATTGGGTGCCAATTTTTAAATCTTGTTTTGATCCCACAAAAAAAAAAAAAAATCAAAGTAAGGATATCTGTATCCTCTTGTGATTTTATTTATAAGTCATATCAATATATTTCTTAAGGATCCAGTTAAACAATATAAACTTTATTAATTATACTTTAAAATCAAACAAACTTTATTAAATCCTATACGGCATGAGAAGAAAGCTAACATAATAGTAAATTAAAAGTAAAATTGAACCAAAGGTCATTACCCCACGAGAGGGAATCAGAATAGTTTGTTGTGATTGATTAGTTCACAAGAGACAAAGGTCCCCACAATGTCCTTTAAATGAACTCCAATTGGATTCTATGCATAATACAGATACGCCATTCCGAGGTGACCAATACGACAACCAAAAATTAAACATTTGACAATCAAACATTAATTGTTATTTAGTATATACGCGTCCTTAGCATATACATGACTACACACTCACGCACAAGCACACGCATGTGGTCCCATTTGATGGATATACTCAGAAAGCATATGAAGAAGAACAACAAAACCAACAAATCTGGGTCCATTGATCTTCCTTCAAAGGCCAACAAGATTTGTCTGCTCGTTAATTAGAGTGAACCGAACATGCCATCTGGTGCCATTAACCTCAAAAAGATGCCCCATGTTCCAGCAGAGCCACTCATCAGTCAGGTTTCGTAAAATAAAGAAATCCATCTCGAAGAATCCAACCGCCTTGACTTTCCAAATTCTCTTTAATTTAAGCTGATTTAGTTGTGAAGGATTAACCAGACGACGACCATCTTCAGAAAGGCTCATCTTGTTGATTTCTTTAGTTTCATAAACTGAAGAAATCCATCTTCAGAAATGTTAATTGCAATTAAGGGGATAAATTAGATACTAAGAACACTACAAAAAAATTGACTTTCGGCGACGATTTTTATTGCCGCTGAAAGTATAAAAGTCGCTGAAGGTTTCAGCGGTGACAAAAAAAAGTCACCGCTAAAGATACCCTTCAGCGACGACAAAAAAGGCTTTCAAGTCGCCGTTGAAAGTACCCTTAGGCGGCGACAAAAGAGTCGCTGCTGAAGGGTATCTTCCGCGGCGACTCTTGTGTCGCCGCCGAAGGGTACTTTCAGTGGCGACATTATTTTCAAAATTATTAAAAAATAATAATTTACTCCAGTGACTGTCACATCATCATCGGTCGGTGCCACATCACCGACGACTGCCACATCACCACCATATTTCATGACACCACGTGTCGCCACATATATGCCACCTCACAATGCCACGTGACCATCTGATAAATCTGAAGTTTTACCTCCTCCAGGAATCGAACCTCCAACCACTTGGCCACGTGTGTGAGCCTTTGCCAGTTCAGCTGCAATAACTTTTCATACTTTAAACGTATATTTAAATATATATATATATATAATATTTTACTATATAATAAATTGTAGACATTTACACACACACATATTTAAGTATATATATTATTTGTATATATATCTATATATACAATATATAATATTAATATAAACTAAAAGTAAATTAGATGATAACTTTTAATTTTATATATAGAATATTATTGATTGAATAATATATTATTTTAATGAACTAATATTTTTTATAAATTATATAAATATTAATTTAATAATTTTTATTTCTTAAAAATATTATTTTTAGATAACAAAATTATTTTCAATAAAAATTTTAAAAATTAAATAATTCATTTTTAATTAATTTTAAAGTAAAAAAAAAATTTACCTTCAGCGGCGACATTTTCCGTTAGGTATTAAATTTTTTTTAGAAAATTAAATAATTAAATTTAAAATTAAAAAAATTCTTATATTCAGCGGTAACAGAAAAAGTCGCCGCTGAAAGTTTGGCCTTCAGCGGCACAAGAAAAAGTCACCGCTAAAGGGCTCCTTCGGCAGTGACAAAAAGTCGCCCTGAAAGATAACTTTTGTCGCCGCTGAAAGTACCCTTCAACGGCGACTTTTTTTGTCGCCGTTGAAAGTCGTCTCAGAAAGTCTGTTTTTTTGTAGTGGAAGTAATCTCTTGGATCTATAATCACCATTAACTTTAGCTTAGCTGTTATAGTTTAGATTATTCTAGGCAGATTTTTATTTTATCTTTATTCCATATGTGTCTCAGTGAAATTGTAAGATCATTGCTCAACTTAATCGGTACTAAGTCGTCGTAGGAAAAAGATACTCTATTCACTTTTTTTTTTAACACCTTTGAAGCCGCATCACCTCCTCTTCATATCAGTTACATCGAGAACTTTGAAGCCACATCGAGCGCCTCCTCTTGAACAAACTAGGATGGTTTCCAACTCCGACAATATTTTAATCCTTCCCCCCTCGATATACATACTCGGTGAACCGGAACCCATCTTCATATTAAGACCTTCTAGTCATCATAAGAGCGTACAAGGTTTATTATTTATAGTCAGCTCTCATCCTGCTTTTAACCCAAGCAGGTGAGTCAGATTATCGTGAGAAGTGATATTTGAAAATTTGTGGATAATAAGTGAAAGTGCTTTTACTGGAGCTTGTTAGATATTATATCTCTTGCTTGAAAAAGGAATACGGCCACTGCTTGTGAATTTGATTTGGGTGTTTATCATTGATTCATTGTGATGAGATATGAACGTTAAAAATTTAATATACAGGGTTTAAGTTTAAAATATTTAATTAGTAATTTTTTTTATAATTTTTATAGATTAATATATGAACAATTATATTTATTTTAAATTTTATATTTGTAAAATTAATTTGCAATATATATATATATATATAATAACTTTAGACTAATCCAATTTAACTAGGAGAGTCTAGATTGACGAAAACACTGTTGATTCGCCAAATGGTAAACAACAACATTACCGAACTAAGTGCAGCCTGTTGTTTTTTTTTTTTGGACGAAACTGCCCCATGATTTTGGAGATTTAGGGCTTGTTTAGTAAATCAAACGAGCGCTTAAATTTTTGGAGAATTACACTCACATTCTAAGAGAGACAAATGATCATTACCAGGTGTCATGAAATCATCTCAATGA
The DNA here is from genome assembly GCA_006871305.1 of Vachellia collinsii. Lineage (NCBI taxonomy): Eukaryota > Viridiplantae > Streptophyta > Magnoliopsida > Fabales > Fabaceae > Vachellia > Vachellia collinsii. The sequence goes on from QFDD01009859.1 coordinate 6,866, forward strand.
TGTGAAGTTTCAAGTTATCTATCAGTGCTTTATTAAAATTGTGAAATAATAGTTTACCTTAACTTGTTAGTTGACAAGTCAATATGCCATTAATGATAAGTTAAGATGTCACCATTGACAAGTTAGGGCGCCTTGATTGACAAATTAAGGTGTAATAGGTCATGGTAAAATAAGTCACGGTGCCTTCAATGATAAGTCATTATGCTTCAATTGATAAGTTAATTTGTTGCAAACACGAAGTCAGATGTTACAACTAACAGGTCACAATGCCATCAATGATAACGAATCAATGTGCCATGAATAATAAGTCAATGTAATCTCGTCTTTTCACAATTATAATAAATCTCTTGCAAGTGTTTTTGGACTTCATATTTAACTTAATGATTTCACTGGACTTCATATTGATAATTTATGTTTCTTGAAACCTGGGTGTAATTGCCCTTAAAAATTTCTTTACCTTGAGCTTTTAATTTAGACTAGGGAATTTAGAGTGATTTAGAAAGTTTTTATATTGCTGTTGTGGTTAGGTTGTCCATTTCGAATGAATATCCATGTTAAAAATAAGAAGACAACGCTAATCTCTCGTTTGAATTATCTTCATCAATTTTCAATGTTCTATGCTTATTTCTATTTTATATTAAAAGGTTAAAGTCTAAACTTTTGTTGTGCAACTTTTCCAAATTATCCATCCATCGCATGTTTTATTCTATTGACAATAAATGCTCACTTCACTACACTGTTCTTGATGACCTTTGCGATTCAAAAAATTAAGCTTTTGCATATTGATGAAAGTGATTATGAGTTTCAAAATTATGATGTCACCTGAACTAAATTTTTGTATGGTCTGTCCATAATCATTTGAATACGGAATCTTATATACTACATCAATTTTTTAATATAAGAGTAAGTTGACTTTATTGGTAGATAAATGAAGCTAATTAACTGATATATTAATCATTTTTCTACAAACTAATTTACCTGATTTATAAACTGATATATAAAATAATGATATACATGCATGATTATTTTCAAATATATATTATAATTAAATAATTTAGTTATTTTAATCTCTCTGAAAAATCAATTGGCTCTTGAATTGAATTAAGGACTGGAGGTAGCATTATTAATTGAAATAATTCCAAAATATTTTATTAACATCAAAACCAATTTATTCGTTTGGCTAAGTTTGTAGTTCTTAACTTACCATTACCCCAACACAGAATTCCTCATGTTTAAAATGTTCTTTCTTGTTCTTTACATAAAACCCACTTTACTAATTTAAAAAAAATTAAGCAAGTCAAATAAATTGCTTTAAAGTATTTTTATTTATTATTATTTTTTCAAACTACTTTACCTAATTTATAAATTACTATATAATTTATTGATATACATAAGTATTATTTTATAGAGACTGTGTAATATGTTAAAAGTAGAATTTTTAATTTTTTTTAATTTACAAAGTAATCAATTGGGTTTTATATTAAATATGAGAGATAGTAGAATTCTTCAAATTTTGATAATTTTTGCATGCATGCATGACAAATTAATGATAGAGACATTATATTGAAATTATTGATGGACAACGCACATCTTGCAGTCCTCATGGGATTAATTGGACGATCGATAACATAATATATATATATATATATATATTTACACACACACACACACACTGTGATATGCTAAATGAATCTGCAATATAATAGGTTAAAACGGTTTAAAAAGCTGGGGAAAAAGATATTATTTGTCATATGTTTAATGCTGAAAAGGGGGACCAATCAATTAGTGCAGGTAATATGAGTCAATCAGCAGAGTACGGGTTGCGGCGGGCTCAAATACCCGCATGTATATGGGTTGGGATTTTCCCAACCCAGCCCGCCATTTTTTTTTTATTAATTTTTTTATATTTTTCTTACCCATAATATTTTTCAACTTACACCTAAAAATATCTTTTTTATTTGTTTTAATACCTCAAATGAATTTTTTTTATAAATTTAATTAATAAAAATATATCACAACTTGAACATAAATATCTAATTCAAATTTTATATAATACAAGTTAAGGATATATAATACACTTTATAAAATTGAATTTAAACTAAATATAAACCAATCAAATGATCAATAAACATTCAATATTAATTAGATTTACATTATGATAAGACGTTATCCACATATTTTTTTATAAAGTAATTTTAATTTTTTTAAAAATTAAATAAAAAAAAGGTTTGCGGGTTTACCGGGTTAGCTCGCCATGGGTGCGAGTCAAAAAGACCCGCACCTAAATGGGTCAGCTTTTACCCAATCCAACCCGTGGGTTGGATCCATATTACCGTCTCTACAATCAATCAATCAACAAATTAAGAATCTTCTAGTTCCCACGTGTTTTATAAGGCGTGAGCTGTTGGTATCATCTCCAATAACAATAAAAATATATATAGTTGGAATTATGTTCGAGAACACTATCATTAAGAACTATTTTACAATCCTATAGAAAACTAAGAAAGCAAATTCTTTAAGATTAAACGAATTCTTCCTGTAAAAATAATATACATGGTGATAGAATAGTGAAAGATAGAAGAACTCAGTAAGAGATAAAATGTTTTCATAAAATTAAGGAGTCATTGTGAGGGTATTTATTGATAATAAAATGATGTTTTTAAATGATGTCTTTTAAAGCAATACACCTCTTTAAATAAAAGGTCATAACCATATGTTATATTAATAAACCCCTTATGTCAATTCATTAACCAATATAATTAAATTATTTAATTTATAAGGACATTACTTCTTAAAATATATCTGTTTGTTAGAAATATTGAAATACTTTTAAATATTTTAGATGGTTTAATTCATATAGTCTGATCTCAACTGAACTTCACTTTGGAATTGATTTACATTCTTTGTCCAAGGTGAGCAGGTCAGTCTAAAGGCGCTCTAAGTTTGGGTCCAATCTTGACCATAATTTTTCAAATAAATCAGAAATTAAAAGTTTGAGTCTAAGAGCTTCTTTTGCTTGTTCACTTATTTTATTTTTAAATTTTGAGTGTGTTTAAGAGCGATTATGTTAATTTTCCATTGAATAAATTATTTCCAATTTGATTGTTAATGATGGGTTGATTTTCATGCGGTGGTGTGAATGTTTTTCTTATTGGATTATCGATAATGGATGAGTCTAGTTGAGACAGATTTTTTTAGGAAGGGTATTTTAGAAATTTAACATTTAATATTCATGAACGGAGGTGCAATATTGCCCGGTATTTTTTAAACTTTCAGGGTGAAATTACACCTTTAAAATTTTTAAAGAAGAATTGCCCTTTGAAAACTTTTGGGTGTCAATGCTTAATGTACCCAACAAATGATCTATAATCATCATTCCATATTAAATTACATTTTCACAAACTTCATGAACTAAATTAAATGTGTAATAAAGTATCAAAAATTAAATGTGTAATAAATTTTCAACTTTACCTCTATTAAATAGACATAACTTCAAACATTAAATAACATACCCCAACATTTAATGAGCAGTAAAAGGTAAAATAATTTATTCTCTTTATGAATAAGATGAGAGCTATACATTCATTCTCATTTAACTTTAGCATGCCCAATTTGATAGCAAATTTCGGTGGTCCAATTCAATGGAAACAACAAAAGTATGCATACGTGGTCCATCTTATCAACATCGTACTCAAGCTTGCATGAAATTAAAGGCTCACGGTGTAGATTAGACTCCCGGTATTTACATTTAGTGTTTAGCAATACTTCAAAACAAATTATCACTAATAAAAAGATACACATGCTTGACAAAAAAAAAAAGACTTGGTATTCATTTTTTTAAACCCGTTTAATTAAACCGCGTGCATATATACTTACACTCTCAAGTCTCACCTTTTGGAACTCTATAAATAGAAGCCATGCAAGCTCCTATTCTGCACAACACACACACACCCTCACTTCCAAAAATGAGGATTGCATTCCCTGGTGCTCTTATTCTCCTTCTCTTTGCCTTCTCCACACAACACCACCTAACCCTAGCTGAGTCAGAGACAGTGAAGGACATCGATGGCCAACCTCTGGTGCCTGGTAATCTATACCAAATCCTGGAGAACTCGGACGACTCCCGCGGAATCGAAGTCGGAGAAATCAATGAGACATGCCCAGTCTCGGTGAGGATCGGCGTCGATGCTAAGAAGGTGATCATCCACTCCAACAAGCATGCACGAAGTATCAACGTGGGAGAATCTGTTAGTTTTGAATTTGAAGAGGTTGATCCATGTGCTGTATCAGCATTTTGGAATGTCTCAAGTCCTGGTCACAAAGAGCACTAAAACATTGGGAGGTGAGTTCCGTATAATCAAAGCTGACGGTGATGAACCAAATGCGTATTATATTGCCTTCGCATTAGTTGGAGTAGATGATTATGTTCTTATGGTGTCAACATCTGAAATACCTCCAAACCCTTACAGTTTGGTGCTCTGTCCCGATGCACAATATAAAAATTTCACCGTTGCATTCAAACCTCAAGGCAACCCACCGCCGCCTCCGCCATCACCACCACCACCGTCGCCGTCACCACCACCTCCCTCACCGCCTCCACCGGCCCCAACCTCCACCTTTGTGCCACTTATCCGAAAGATAGTCCGTTGAATACTTAATTAATTATGCATATCTTAATGTTGCTGATAATGTTTAATTAACGAGCAGCTCTTACCTAATATTGCTCTAAATAAATCAGCATATGTGTAATGTTATTGATGATTATGTGTTATGAATAAATAATTTCATTTGCTTTGTTATCTTATGGCCAACCTATTAATATAACTTGGCTTCTCTTTCTCCCACAATATATATTAGAATTTCAGATTTCTTTTAACTAACTACTTTTTTGAGCAGAAAAGTTCATATTAATTAAATAAAATATTATTGTACAATTTAATAGCAG
>QFDD01009860.1:0-12041 GCA_006871305.1 Vachellia collinsii
TCTCTCTTTTTTTATTGTTTTTATTAATATTTAGTGACAAAGGGAAGAATTAGATGGTGTTTATTCCTTTCCTTTTTTTTTACTACAAATATGATTTTTTTTATGATTGATTTTTAACGTTTTATGGTTGATGAATAAATTTTAATGATATTTTTTTATTATGAATGATTATTAATTACAATAACTAAAAGATTTTAACTGATAAAGATGAATATTTTGAAATTAAACATTATTAAAAGTATTATATTTTAATATTATCAATTAAATGTCATTATTTTAATATGGCCGGTCTGACCCCGGTCTGACCCATTAACCCTTAACCCACTGCCTCGACCGGTTCAGTGCCCGGTCCGGTTTTTTGAACCTTGATATCCATGCATGCGTAAAAGTAATGAAACCAAACAATTCCCAAACCAAAGACTATTTAATCCAGTAGTATAAGAAGTGTCTTCCATCTCAACCATGAGGAAAAATATTCCGTGACTAATTCTATGGTTAATTCAATCCCTAATCTAATAACATATACGTAATTGAAATTTTGACCTTTGATCCTTTACCTGTAACATTAATTTCAACAAAAAATATTTTTTTTTAATTCTATTAATTGTCATTAAATAAGAGAGACAATGTCATCCAAGGCCATTTGCAAATTTAACTGTATGAAAAATTGGAACCTCTCACTCCAATAGGGAGAATCTTTTCTGAGTTGATCATCTAGCCAAAGCCTCACATCACAATGAGGCTAGTTTTGTTGAGCGAGAGAATTCTGCGTCGACCTTTAGAAGTAATGTTATTTAGTATTTACATACATGCATGTTGTTCCATTTGTTGAGCAGCCTCAGAGGCTGAGTCTGTATGATTCATCGTTTCATTAGTCAATATGCATGTATTGCTCCTGCAATCTAGCTAGGCTCAATCAAACAAGCTAATTATTTATATGTATGAAAAGTTCATCCCATACAAGTTAGAATTTCTTTTGTTTTGTTTTTTTTTTGGAGGAAGAAATTTATCACTTTAGAATGAAGTAAGAATATTCTTGAGAAAACACTCTTACTCAAGAATATTACTTCCTTCCATGGTGAAAAGTGAAATTAATAGTACAACTAATAAAATCAAATAGCAAAAATTTATTCGAATTTGAGTGAGAAGCTCCAATAAATTACTAACTCTAGTGGTTAATACAAAAGCCACTTAACTTTTTTTGAGAGATTAAAAAAGCTACTTAATTGATTAATTTAACAATTTTTTTAAATTAATTTATCAGACTTATAAACTGATATATAATCTAATAATACATATAAATATTTTAAAATATATATTATGATTAAGTAATTTATTTAAATTTTTTAATCTCTTAAAAAAAGTCAATTGAATCTTATATCAAAATTAAAATGTAGTGTATAGAATTGGAAAACCTCAAAGTACTTTGATCTTTTATATAAAAGATTTTCAAATTGCATTGAGTTGGCTATTGCTTGTGATTAAATATTAACACACATTAAATCCATGTCTAAATTTTTGCAATAAATGATTTTTTTTGTTAGAGATGTAGGGTAAAATGTAAGATAACTGATCTTTCTCCTACACCAGTACTCTTTATTAGCACCACTTTAGATGCTCTAAACTGTATAATTCACTGCAGTTTTTTTAAATGCATACAACACGAATGTAAAATTACAGCAAATAAAAATAAAACAGAAAGAAAAAACAGGGGAATTATTTTTTTAAAAAAAGGGCGAAAACATCAAATAAGCCAAAGGTCATGTAAATAAAAGAAAATGGTTTATTTGCCTGACCTGAAGGCAGAAACGTATGAAAATGAAATTTAGTAAATTATAGGACAATAAAAAGAAAAGGAAAAGGGAAAAGGGGGGAAAAAGCAAAAGGTAGCGTTAAGCAGACTAAAGGTTTTAAAGAAAAAATATTTCTATGCCTTATGTAAAATATACTATTAATTAAAGTATCAAATATGCATGGGCAAAAGGGGGAAACTGTTATAGGCATTATAAGATGTGGATGCATTATAGATCACTTTCAACATTTTTCTCATAGACTAAAACAACTTTAAATTTCATCAATTTTATCTTATGATTCAATAGTTTTTCAATTTTATCCTTACTTAATATATTGTATACTCTGAGAATATGGTCAACACAATATTAAATTGAGGATAAATTTGTTTATTTATATAAAAATGTAACGACATCTCAATACTAATTTGTATTAGTAAAATAATAAATAAAAAATGGGTGATGGTGTATTCATTAGCATCCTGAATTATTTTTTCATGTATACCCAATGTCCTAAAGTAATTCGTAGTGCAATTTCACCTACAATCCCATCAATCCCTAATAGAACCTTTTGGCATTATAAGTTATGGGTGCACTTATAAATCACTTTCAACATATTTTTTACAGAAAAAAAAAAAAATTTAAATTTCATTAACTCGATCTTAATTTAGTAGTTTTTCAACTTAATTCTTACTTAATATATATTATACCCACGAGAATAAAGTCAAGACGATGAGCATGTTTGGGAAGTAACAAAACATTGGTTTAAAAAGTGATTTCACACAATTCGAGGTAAGTATGTGAGAGAGTTTTTTCTCGACTTGTGTGAAATTGATTTTCAGAATTGATTAACAAACATTAGTGAAATTATTATTCATATAAAAAATGTAATGAATCCTGAATGTATTAGTAATATAATATTTAAAAAATGCGTGAATGTGCATTCAGCGTTCTGAATTATATTTCCATGTATACCCAATGTTCTAAAGTAATTTGTGGTACAATTTCTCATTCAAACTTGCTAAAATGGTGCAATCCCACCCATCCCTAACAAAACCTTTTGTTTGACTATATTAAAATCTCCAGCAGTTGGTGTTCAGACTACAAAATTCTTAGTTGGCAAATAAATTATTGGGTGAACCTCGTGTGCGAACTCATTTATGCTCTAACCAATAAAATTATAACAACTCATGCATTTTTTCTCTTTTATAATTAAATGTTAAGTTTCGTAATTTTTCTAACCAAAAAAATTTTCACATCATTTTCCGATCAATATAATTAAACAAGGGGTGACCCAATAAAAATCTTTAATAGAAGAAAATTTGGTCAACTGGATGGATATATAGCAGCCCAAAAACTTTTATTACCATCAGAAAAGGAATTATAGTGATTTGGTCAAAAATGTTCTAGTATGAGTCTCCTAGGAGCTTGTAGCAAACAAAAATTGAAACAGACCCACGTTATGAAAAGTTGATCCCCATACAAGAGTTTCTTTTGTTTTGTTTTGCTTTTTTGGAGGAAATAAATTTATCACTTTAGAAGGAAGTAGTATCATTCTTGAGAACACACTCTTTCTCAAGAATATTACTTCCTTCCATCGTGAAAAGTGAAATTAATAGCGCAACTAATAGAATTAAATAGCAATAAATTATTTGGATTTGAGTGAAAAGCTCTAATAAATTATTTCTTCTAGTATTTAACATAAGAGCTGGTTGATTTTTTTCTTGAAAAGATTTAAGAAGATACTTAACTAATTTATTTTTCATTTTTCTACAAACTAATTTGTCTGACTTGTAAACTATATATAATTTAATAATACACAAGTATTTCAAAATATATGTTACATTTAAGTAATTCATTTGATTTTTTTAATCTCATAAAAAAATCAACTGACTCTGATATTAAAAGTAAGAGATAGTGTATAGAGATGGAAAAGCTCAAAGTACTTCAATCTTTTATATAAATGATTTTCAAATTGCATGCTATTGCTTATGATTAAATATTAACACACATTAAATTCATATCCAAATCCTTGCAATAAATGATTTATTGGTAGAAATATAGGGAAAAATAAAATATAAAGCACTCTCTAGTAGCACCACTGCAGATGCTCTAAACTCTATAATTCACTGCAGTTTTTTAAATGCATACAACACGAATATCAAATTATAGCAACTAAAAATAAACCAGATAGAAGAAATAGGGGAATTATTTTTTTAAAAAAAGGGCAAAAAAATCAAATAAGCTAACGGTCATGTAAATAAAGCAAAATGGTTTATTTGCCTAAACTGAAGGCAGAAACGTAAGAAAATGCAATTTTTTAAATTATAGGACAATAAAAAGAAGAAGAAAGAAGAAAAAGCTAGCCTTAAGCAAACTAAAGGTTTTAAAGAAGTAAAAATATTTTTATACCTTATGCAAACTATTCTATTAACTAAATTATCAAATACATATATCTAAAAAAGGGGGAAATTGTTAAAAGCGTTATAAGTTATGGATGCATTATAAATCATTTTTAATATAATTTTTATAAACAAAAAGAAAACTTAAAATTTAGTAGTTTTTCAATGTTATTCTTGTTTAACATACATACGAGAATAAAGTAAAAACAATATTAAATTAAGGGTGCAATTGTATATTCATTTAAAAAATGTAATGATGCTCAGTACTAATTTGGATTAGTAAAATAATATTTGAAAAAAATGGAAGAATGTGTATTCAACATTCTAAACTATTTTTCCATGCATACCCAATAATTACATAAAGTAATTTGTGATATAATTTCATCTACTAACTTGCTAAAATGGTACAATCCCACCCATCCCCAATAAAACCTTTAGTTTGACTATTAAGCAATGAATCAGTTGGTGTTTTGACCAAAAACTATCTTGGTTGGCAAAGAAATTCTTGGGTGGACCTCATATGCCGGCTCATTTATAGTCTGACCAATAAAATTATAACAGGTCAAGTATTTTTTCTCCTTTTATTATAAAATCTAAAGTTTTGTAAACGAAAAAACTTTCACATCACTTTCCGATTAATACAATTAAAGAAGGGGGTGACCCAAGAAAATCTTCAATAGAAGAAAATTTTGTCAACTGGATTGATATATAGCAGCCCAAAAATTGGAATTACCAACGGAAAAGGAATTGTAGTGATTTGGTCAAAAATGTTCTAGTATGAATGTCCTAGGAGCTTGCAGCGAACAAAAATTGATATGTTATAGTAATATGCATAGACTCATCACCCTTCAAGACAGCTTCCTAGAAAGGTTCTTCAAACCAGAACCTATACATTTAAGGATTACAGTGTGGGTCTTTGGATCTGGCTTTATAACGAACTTCAAATCCAAAAGCTCACTTATATTCCTTAGTGTTTCTATCCCATGCTGGGATAACGGTCCAACGCGAATCTTGGAAACATCTTGTGGACATAGTGCACACAGAAGAAACAGCAAGCCCTGCATCACCAAAGAATAATGTTACAGAAAGAAGTATCTTAAGAGCTTGGCCTTCTTCGTCTAAATATGCACCTGAACTACAGAGAAAAGATTTCTTAAACCAATAACAAGTAGGCAGCCTTATTCCATTTAGCAAAATAAGCTTATATAGATTAACCAATGGCATTGAACTGACAACTAACTATTCGAATTTTCATTTCTCAGCATGTGTTAAAGCAAAATAGAATAAAAAAGATTGGCCAGAAAGATTGAAAAGGACCAGTTGAATCAAGAATTCAGACCTGATGCGTTGAATCCACGACTCCGCCCTGCTGGATCTCATCAAGTAAAGCATAAGCAGTTTGCTGACCAATCTCTTCAGGGGGTCTTAGGCCTTTCTTCTCTTCGTCTGTGAAGTCGGAAGTTTCTTCGGCACGATCACGCGAAACAGCAGTGTCAACAGAAATATAGCAACCAGAAGTAGTTTCTGCAACAAGCGAAATCCCATATCCAGGTGACCTGTATTATTAAGAGGCCAAATCACCCAAAAATAAGGTTATGCAATCAGACTTGGGATTTCTCAAATACCTAACAAATATATTAACAAAATGTAAAACTGAATAAAAGAAATCATACTTTCCACACGTAAAAATGTGTACATCTGGGAGCAGACGATTGAAGATTCCACGGGCAGCATGAATCATGCTGTTTTCAAACTGAGAAGACACTTTAGCAGAAAACGTAATTCCTCTAATCCTCTTAACCATACCCTCATCAGTCCAGGAAACTGCCTGGTAGGACAAATATGTAAGATCGCAAATAAAATAGTATAATTATGAATTACATAGATTAGCAATAAATTTGGGTACTCACGGTAAGACTCTGAACAATAGGTACTGACAAAACAACTTCCCCACCACCATCTGGAGGAACTCCACGAGACTCTATTTTAAGATCCAAACGTTCAGAGGGGACTCCAAAGCGTTTCAATATGTTCAAAGAGGTAGAGCGGAAAGTATCAACCGTTGGATCCTTAGAATCATTTGTAATCCCTGATAACATAATATTGAACAGTTACAACTAACAGATCATCTGGTTACATCTCATCATTGTTGCTTTGAATCTTGCATAGCATTTAGATCATACGCTCATCATTTTGAATAGAAATCTAGTGAACATTCATCCCTGTAATATAGAGGAAGATAGCAACTCATGCTTCAAATACAACAGCATATTATGCAACCTCAAGAGCCAGAGGAACTGAAATTAATAGCTAGTTTCAATAATTACACCATTCCAACTCCGATTAGAGCCAAATAACAATTATGCACTCACAGGGTATAATATCATAATATTATTACACACACACAACCCCCAATTTCCAAAAAGTTTTCCAATGAAAGCAACAAACGTCATTTCCTTAGTTATCCTACGACCTCCTGATAACTTTCAAGAGATGACAACCACTTCTCCTTTTTTTTTTTTTTTGGCTTGGGGGTTGGTGGGGGGTGTTGTTTTATTGACCTCGCTTATCTAACATCCAATTGCACTCAATCAGCAAAAGTTTCTGCTTACCAATCAAAGTCATGCATATACACCATTCTGTCCTGTTTTTGTCATTTCAAGGTCATTTGTAAAATGCATCATGTTTAAAAAGACACAAGAAATTACCTTTGAGTCTAATCTCGAGTGGCTTCTTTCCAAATAAAGCAAGAACGAGCAGTGGTTCCAAGTAATAACCAATGGAACGACTAAGACCAGTCATGCATTAGATTCTTCCCACCCATGACAATTCCAGGCTTGTACTTCAATTTAGTAGCTATCCATAAACGCACAAACATGCCCAGTTGAATTAATTTTTCCCAGAATTTCAAAAACATCACATAAGGCAACAGGAAAACTGAAATTACCAGGTTCATTGATTTCAACATAGCAACCATCGGAGACTTTCTCAAGCAATCGAAGAAAAGAGACCTCATGCTTGTGAAGACCCGGGAAGGTATCGTCTGCGCGAATATCCTCGATAATAATCGAAGTACCTGAGAGAGTGGCCAGAACTAATCGTTGCCTGAAGCTCTGACATCCTTTTAGCCTCTTGTAATCCTTCTTCCCCATTCTCTATTCTGCAAGGTTGAAAAATCAAACAAGTCGAGATAGTGGTTCAAGGGTTAATTGGTTAATTCAAACTGACCATATTAAAATAATAATATTTAATTGACAATATTAAAATATAATAATTTTAATAATCCTTACTTTCAAAATATTCATCGATTACAATCCTTCACTAATGTAATTAATATTCATAAGCACAGATCCAACTGATTCATACGCACAAAACTCATGGAGATGGAATTGAAATCTTCGAGTTGACACACGGAAGAGCATGAAACAGAGAACAAGCACGAAGGAAAAATGCATCATACAAAGGACAAGTGCTTCAATAAACAAACATGAACGGTGAGAGCGAGGGAGTGAGTTACAGGTTAATCCCCCCGAAATCGGATTTCTATTTCAATAATCCCCCCAAAATCAGTCTCAAAGTGACAGGTTAATATAACAAAGACCTAAATCAGTGAATCTACAGAAATCCAAAACTAAAAATCGAAAGAAAAAAAAATACATGAACGGTGAGAGCAAGGGAGTGAGTTACCTAAACCGACGGGGAGAGCAAAGGAGTGGTTTTTGTGCAGAATTCAGGCATCGGCGAGTTTCCCAGCAGGAGAGCAGCAGCGAACCGAGACTTCCAGCAACGACGAGCTTCAGATTTCAGAGTGGCAAGCACCGAGCAGCGAACGGGACGGCACTAGGCGAGCACCATGCGAAGTGGCGAGGACGCGAGGGGTCTGGTGATGTCATGAGGACTGGGGCAGAGTGGCGAGGACGCGAGGTGGGGGTGGGGTCTGGTCCGTGAGGGGGCAAAGGAGCTTAGGGTTCTGCTTGCTGTTACCTTTTTTTTAAAAAAAAAACAAAGAAAGAAAAAGTAAAACAGTGTCATTTTAAGATTAATAATAAAATATAATCCGATCAACCTAACTGCTTCACCACTAAACCAGACTGATTAGTCTGATCCGGTTTTTTTCCCCTTAGTATACCACACTCTCCACTCTTGCAAACCTCAGTAATGAAGTTGGGAGTAAATTGTAGAATTAATGTTTATGGGCATAGTAGATTTGACTTCCAATAAATGGTTAAAACTTTTTCAATTCAATGCCAATTCCTTGAGAACTGTCAATATTTTGGAAACGAATCGTTGAAGCCTTGATTTTTTTCCCTTCAGCGCTTTCACCGGTTTCTCTTCAAACGACGCAAACAAAAAGAACCGAAAAATGGGTGTCACTGTGAAGCGAATAACACTTTAGCTTTGGGCAATTGCGAGCTTACTCCTGTGGACAAACTCAATGACCAAGGTAAACATATAGTATATGTAGAGTTGAGAATTAGGGTCGACCCATTTAGGTCCCAGGTTTCAAATTCTTGCTATTTCTCAAGCCCGAGGGCCGAGCCTAAGACTTTTTTTCTTTTTAAAATACATCAATTTTAAATATTTATACAATTTCTTTACTACAAAACATAGTAAATTATATTTAATCATCTAAATAACTACATACATCACCAATTATAACTAATGATTCATTAGAGGCAGAGGGTCTAGATCCATCAACATTTACGTTTTCTTTTCCCTTTCATGGATCAGACATCATGCTGTCATGTAAAAAAAATTATTGAATCCATCGTCACAAAGGTAACAATACACTGATCCAACCATATATATTAATATATACATAGGAATGAAAATCTCTAGTGAGTCAATTCCAGAATTGATCCACCATTCCAGCCATACACACACACACACACAACACACATAAAGGATAAACAGAAAAGAGCTAGCAATGAATAACAAGAAAACTGAGGTGAGCAGCTCATGCATGTCCAGCAATCAAGACTACATTGTATGTACGCTTGCATGCCTTAGAATTGAGAATGAAATACGAAATGTTGTTCTTTCTGTATGGCATTTACTATACATTAATAAAACTGAAAAAGATACTTCAACAATCAACATCATGTATTGACCTTAGAAACTTATAATCCACACGCTCACAGCTCACAGGGTCAAATATATATATGTAACTTGATTCAACCTGTTTTTTTTTTTGATACATCGTTTGATTGAACATTGGTACATTGTTATCAAGCATGGGCCTTCATGTAACAGATTTCAGTAGTTTTGCAGAACAAGGAAAGATGGACAAATGAACATACATGACTTCGCCTGCTGTACGTTTTGGATTTCAGAGTGTGGCGATTTGGTGAATGAGCTCACGCAAGAGCTGGAGCTGACGCGAGAGGCCGAGATCTGAGTGAGGCAAGACGACCGATGCAAGCAGCTGAGAGAGTAGAGTGAGCACGACGAAGCAGAGAACAAAAGGGGAAGAGTCAGAGAGCTCAATCGGACTCGGAGAGAACAGAAGGCCACAAGGGGAAGATTCTCAGAGGATGAGAGCTGAGTGACGAACGACCGAACGAGGATGGAGCCTGCACTAGAAAACGGAGGGGAAGAGAGCGAGGCCGAGAGCTGAGTGACCGCTAAGAGGAATCGAGGTCAAGGCCGAGACAAGAGAGAGCTCAAAGGCAGAGCTAAGTGCCACCGTTTGCTGAAGCCTAAAGGTGAAGATGACTAGACAAGGCGTGAGTGTGTGAGGCTCCGTGGGCGTGAAGCCTTGAGGCAGCGTGCGTGACTGTGAGAGTGTGAGCTAGGGTTAGGCCTAATTTTTTTATTTTTAAATGAAATGAAGCAACCCAGTTGGCCAGCTGGCCGAATTCAAACAATTGAAAAAAAAAAATTTAGGTGGGCTTAACAGGGCCAACCCTCTTAAGCCCTTGGTTTATTAGGGCTGGCCCTTTTAGTCTCATTTCCTTTCGAAAGTTCAAAATCACAGGCCCGATTCTCCAATTAATCGGGCTGGGCCCGTAGGCTTATGCCCTAGTAAGGGCCTTCAGGATCCGGCCCAATACATTAGGATGACGTGGCACTACAAGTTGTTTTTTCAAAAAAAAAAAATAAACAGCGCTACAAGTATTTTTCACTCAGATTAAACCTATTTTTTACTCCTACAGTTTATCTGGATTTCATTTTTAATCCTTAAAATTTAAAAGGGATGTTTTGATCTATCAAATCATTTTCTCTAGAATTGTTAATCTCTATAATTTAAAAAGTCTCTATACTTTTGATCAATTTGGATTTTGGTTTATATACTTTGAGCGGATTTTAATTTTGATCCTTATACTTTAAACGAATTTTGTTTTGATTTCTAAACTTGTCGTTGTTAATTAACACACTTAAACATTCAAGTCCTTCTAAAACTATAGG
The DNA here is from genome assembly GCA_006871305.1 of Vachellia collinsii. Lineage (NCBI taxonomy): Eukaryota > Viridiplantae > Streptophyta > Magnoliopsida > Fabales > Fabaceae > Vachellia > Vachellia collinsii. The sequence goes on from QFDD01009860.1 coordinate 10,601, forward strand.
GACCAAAATCATATGTTTAAAATTTCGATGATCCAAACCAAGAAAGATGAAAATACAAAATAAAAAATAAAAAACAAGAAAGAAGCTTAAAATTAGATGGAAATGTTATATAATAATTGTTTACATGTTATATTTTTAAACTATTAAGCTATTTCACCATAATTAACAGAAGTAGTGACACATAAGCAAAATTCACAATGTTATTGAGTTTATCTCTTTTTAAAATTTAAAATATTAATAATTGTAAACCGAGTGAAATTGAGGGATTAAAAACATAAATCAAAGTAAAAAAAAAACATAAATCAAAGTAAACTATATGAATAAAAAATAGATTTAACTAAAATTAAGTAAATCAAAATTATTGTGTTTTTTCTTGCTTGTGCTTGAGTGAGAGAGGGGGGTACTTTTAGTACAAATTTAAATTTGCAAAAGCCTAAAAGATCAATCTTATTTTATTTTAAGATTAAAACATTTTTATAATTTCGATTAATGGCAAAATGTGAAATGATATTGGTATTGGTATCTCAAAATTTGATATTGAGATTTTGAAATTAGTCAATAATACATCAAAATTTAACAATGATTTTTTTTCCAGAAAATTTAACAATAATATTTAAAGTTGTTTTATTGTCAAATTTTAAAACATTTTTTGGACTGAGTCAAAATATCACAGTCAAATTATTAAATAAATTTATTCTGAATCAAAATTTTAGATTTTTTTCCCTTATAAAATAAAATTAAATTCCACTTTTTGGTTTCAAACTGTCATCCTATTTTAAATTTATAAACAGCCAATCAAGTTAAGGAGAAATATTTTAGGGAAAATTGGTAGAAAATCCCCCATTGGGGAATTTATTATCAAAAAGGACCTGGATCATTTTGCAATTTGAAGGTCCTTCATTGCTAATAAGTTATTTGTGGAAAAGACACAATTGCCCTTCAGCTTATAAAACACAAAGACCACTCAAAAAGAGAACACGATTGCTTCAAGCTGAGCTACTAGACTCCTCCTCAGCATCCATTGGCAATGTTGGCTTCAACTAGAGCTCTGGTTCGTCATTACTGGGTAGGAAGGTACGTATTTTGAGCTTCTTTTGGTGTTCCAATATGAATGGAGATCATTGCGAGCTTTCATTGTGTAGCTAGGTTTGTTTGTTGCTCTGTTTATGATCTTGAACTCATTTTGCTCTGTTTTGTTACATTTGGCATATGCTCTTCTTTCCTCTATTTATGATCTTCTTTGCTCTGTTTATGATCTTATGATGAAGAGAAAACTTGTATGGTTTTATAAGAATGAATTTTAAGAAAGAGTAAAGAGAGGGTTATGGTTAACTATGTCATATATTGATTGATTTACTTGTAAGCTTCAAGTTATTTGACAACAACGAAGCCCTATTCTTGTTCTTGAAACCAAAATACAAGGAATTAACATATTCAATTG
>QFDD01009861.1:0-11087 GCA_006871305.1 Vachellia collinsii
CCGTACATGGACCACACAAAATCCAATAAAAAGTTAATAAAGTATAAATATCATGGAATGGTATTTTTTTTTAAACTCAAAATGATACCATTTTTGGTTAAATAATGGAAGACTATATATGTGCAGGTGTGTATAAATCCAACCCTGTGAACCGGTTTAATATTTTGACCGAACACCGATCAAAACAATTGGTTTATATGTTCATTGGTTTAACCCGTCAAACCAAATCGGGTTTTTATACCATAATATTATATTAAGTGTTTAGATGATTTTATTTTAAGTAATTTTGTGCTGTATATGTTAAATAAAGAGTTTTGTCCAGTATAAATAGGGCTAATTTCTGGTAAAAGATAAATAAATATACAGGGTTAACTCAAATTTTGATTTATCAAATTTGCATTCATTGGTTCTTTAAGTTTTCTACCGCTCATTTTAGTCTATCAATTTCCATTATGTTTGAAACAATATAGGTCCAAGCAATTTAATAAAAAAAAATGACTATTTTACCATTTAAGGGATCGAAATTCATGGTTTGAACTTGAATGGTTAAAATTATAATAAGAATAAGCTTGAGAATAAAAAAATTGTATTAATCCATATAAAAACCTATTCTAAGTGAAAAAAAATAAAAGAAGGGTTAAGGTATCACGAATGTTCAGAAACTCTTACAAAAAATACGTTCAGTATCATATGGTTTTCAAAAGTGTAAAAATATCTAAATATTTAAAATGGGAGTAAAATTGCTACAACTATTAAATATAACTCAACTCATTACTTTTTAATATGATGTGCACGTTATTTTTGTAAATGCATATTTAAAATCTGGAAAAAAAATGCATATTTAACTCTATTGAATTATATTTAATAATTCAATAGAGTTATTAAATAATGAAAAATAATGAAGTAAACTAAACTCAGAGTCTCGCAATCACACTACCGGTTTTGATCACCTCCCTTTTTGGGTAATTCCTGCCCGCCTCGCCCGTGATCTTATCTTTTTGTTTCTTACTCAAACATCCGCGTATATTGTCATTGTCAAACAAGAAACCTTCAATTCTCTTTTTTAATTTTTTGGGGACGAAAGAAACCTTCAAATCTACGCACAGGGTGACCTCCCGCAAGTTGATTTCTCTGACGATTGAGATTGATGGAATTATATTATCAATTACTGTTTAATTGATCATTTCTTCAGAGCCGGAACCAAACACCACGTCGCTATTGTCTGATGTTGGCGCAGCCTCTGTTCATAAGCCGACCTTGGTTCAATTTTTCCCAAGAAACTCTCATTTTCCGGTAAATACTATCACTTGAATTCGTGATTTATATTGCTTGGTTCAAAATCGCATTGGAAAGAGCTTGAGCTGGATTTTCCATGTGCCGCCTGCTTTTCTATTATTTTCGTTGACTGTTGGCTTTTGTTCTTGTTTATTTTGATCCTTTGGTCTTTTGATTGTTCCAAATTTCAGGGCGAAGAATTCCAGAAATTCAGACATGGCGCCACTGATTCTTTCTCTTGCTCTTCCGTCGGAGACTGGTCGAGTTCTCAGCATTCAATCACACACCGTGCAGGTTTTTATTGCTCCCAATTCAAATAAGGCCTCCTTATACTTTGTGAACAAGAAATATGGTATTGCTTAATAGTAACTAATATTCATCAAATGTGTTTGTAAGACGTTGCCGAGAGTTGGATCCTGTGTTGTTCTTGCTACGCCAAAAATGTTTTAAAAGTATGAAAGGGTGCTCCTTTGGTACATAATTTGGTAAAATGAAAAATTGTTCAATAAGTTTTTCAATGAGGTTAGATCATTCTGCCTCTTAAACAGTAGAATTCATCTTATTGGTTTTCGATTGCCATTTCTGGTTTGGCCTTGGCATAATTCTGCGTGCAGGTTGCATGCAACTTACTAAAGAATTACCTTGACAAAGTAGCCACTTGCTATTCTTCTTAGGGCTATGTCGGAAATAAGTCAGCTGTCTTTCCGCTACAACTTTTGGGATATGATGTGGATCCAATTAACTCTGTGCAGTTTTCGAATCACACAGGCAAGCTGCTTCTATTTCTTCATTCAGTTTCAGGACTCTGAGTCTGAGACCTGATTTATGGTGCGATGGCATTTGCCAATCTGAATAAGCTCAGACATGGTACAATTTTAAGTAACAGTGAAATTTTGGTTTAATAGATTTGAGGACCATGCAGGATATCCAACATTTAAGGGTCAGATTTTGAATGGACAGCAACTCTGCGATGTTATAGAAGGCCTTGAAGCGAATGAATTATTGTTCTACACTCATTTATTGACTGGTATGTCAAAAGTGTCCTATGCGTTTTATTAATACTGTACTGTGTGCTGCTCCTCTCACCTCTGACGAAATTTAAATCAGCATTGTGGCAACAGACGTTAAGAACATTACTTTACATACAAGCAAGTAGCTAGATCACTGCGCTGCACTATGCCTTATCCTAAATTCCTATAATAATAACCAAAGTATGGTTCGAGTAAATCTAGTTTCAAGCTTTACACTTGATTGTGAGACTTTATTATCCATGAGGGAGTTGGAGATGATTGAATTAATAAAGGAGTTTGATCTTAGATTTTCCTTGGAAGGTGGTATTTCTAATGATGGATGGGTTACCTGACATATTTTAGATTTGGGGTGTCACTTGCACCGGTGTCAGCTACACCTCAATTTTGGGGCCCTTGCCAAATGTATTTCTCGTGTTTCTTCGGATAATTGGATTCTACATAAAGTGAGTGAAATTTTAATAGCTTAAGGGCAAAAAATGGTTCAGTTTTCGATTTTTTATTATTTTTCAAAGATAGACACTCTAAAGTTTGATTTATTTTAAGCTCGCATTTTTTGAAAAATCATAAGAAAATTGACAATTGAATTATTTTTTACCTATAAGATATCAAAATATTATTTATTTTATGTAGAACCCAGTGATTCAAGGAAACACGATAAATACATTTGGGAAGGTCCCAAAAATTGGGGCGCAACTGGGGGCAACTGACACCCCATATCCACATATTTCTGGTAGCTTTTAATGAAATGCTTCTGGTGCAGCCACTTGTCATAGAGATGAGGTTGTAGTATGTCAGGCGTTAGACTTGTTAAGGGAGTCAATGATTGGATCTTTTAGGTCGTGTTATTTTCTCCAGGTGATATATTCTGTTGGTGACATTGGATGGTGGACACATTTTGTTTCAAACATATTTTTACTTTTTAATTTAAGATGAAAGAACCTCTGTAGGTGTATCTCCTTTTTGTTCGTTTTCTCTGGACTGTGAAGTTACTTGGAAATAGTGGCCCTATTTCTTACTTTAATTGTAAATGGAGTAGATAATGGGGTGGCATTTTGGTGGTTCCTTGTTGCTTTCATGATTTATTGGGATATAATGGGAAGTTTTTAAAGTTGAGTGATGCTTGACGTTGTCATGATGACTTGCAGTTGCTGCTTTCATTATGTTCTATTAGTGCAGTAATTCATACATGTAGTTGCTATCTTCTTTTTCTTCCCCATTGCGACCTTGAATTTATTGATATATATCATGATAATTAGAATTGTGCTGAATTATTCAGCAAAAATCTCTGCTTTTGCATTAGAAATTTTGGTCATTAGGCTATATTTTATTCTGTTATGCATTAATGTGACATTGTCACTAACATATCAATTTTTTTTCTGTTGTTTTTGTCATTGTTGTTAGTTTTACCCCTACTTTGTTTTTAATATTTGTATTTTCAGGTTATATTGGTTCAGTTTCTTTCCTGAACACTGTATTGGAAGTTGTCAGCAAGCTTCGTACAATAAATCCTGAACTTACATATGGTGAGAATTTTGTAATTTCCATAGCACAAGGGTAATCGTAAATTGATTTCTGTTTGAGGCTCAGCCTTCCTTTGAATCAATTTTAATTTGTTCTGACTTCTGAGCTCCGATGTTTGAAAACACAAACCAAGAGGACTTGTAGAACTGGCCAAACCAAATCATCAATTGTTTTTCAACCTTATTGCATCATCATTATGTGAGTCAATACAATCTGAGCATGGCATAAATGCACAACAAACAAGTGCATGCTTGTGGTCTTTCAAAAAATCTGTACCAATGATTTGCATGTCGGCTTACCAAAAAATTTTAATTCTAGAGCCATATAATTGTTCTTCAGCATGCATATCTTGCATTATTATTCTCTGATATTCTTATGCTTATGTAATTCTTATCAGCTGCATTATAACATTGTTCAAATTCTCTTTGTTCCCCTCTGCTGTCAAACTACAAGATAAAACATTGTGTATTCTAAAGCATAAATGTAAGATTATTTAATTTGAACACAGGCAATGAGTTTCTGTAGTTAAATACAAACTATTAGGATTTGGATGGCGCTGGCATTGCAATCTATTACAGATTTAATGTATAATAATATTCTTTACTAAATTGGGGTGTCATCTGGGTTACACCTGATAAAGTGGATGCAAGAAGAAAGAAGAGTATGTGCTTTTTGTCTGAGAAATTCAGGTTCATTTTTAAGTTCAAATGATCTTTTGACTGGTGTAAACTCTAAATCTGACAAATATTGACTGGTATTGAAAGAAGACACTGGGCTTGTGGGTGATCAATAAAATGTGTATAAAATAGGCTAGGATGATGTAAAATTACTATCATAGCCAATCATTAAAGGACGGGCTCAAAAAAAAAAAACAAGTTTAGAGACCTACCTTCATTGAGATCTGAAAATACATGAATTTGGCTCGATAGCTCTGCTACCAAATAATTATGAAAAAGAAAAGGACCATGCCTTTTCGTAGTCACAGCTAATAATTCATGCTTTAGAGAGCCTATATTGTTTCATTTTATTTTCAATGTCAATGTTGACAATTGAGGCCTTTACAGTCTTCAATTCTTCGTAGGAGCTCCGCTTCATCTTATTTCTCCTGGAGAAATAATGTTTGTATATCTGTATCGTTTCTAAAGTTTGTATTTTCTTGTTAGTATGTGATCCAGTGATGGGTGATGGAGGCAAGCTTTATGTTCCTCAAGACCTGGTATCAGTTTATCGGGAGAAGGTAAGCATGACCCATAAAATATTGCTGGAGTGTGTTCTAATACGATATACGTTATTAAGAATTAGATTAGATTTTGTCACTTCCTTGGCTGACCTGTGTCGAGCCAAGTCACTAAGAATTGAAATCCAGCTTTTAATGCATTTTTCTGTCATATTTATGAGATGGCATTAGCAAAAATTACTTTTTTATGGTCCATTCCTTCCCCCCTAATAAAAGGGAATAACTTATGCAGTTACATATCTTCATGTAATTACCCCTAACATGTCATGATCCACCATCTTGAGACTGCAAGGGCGTGGATGATATGTAGTCCATTCTTAATTTAGAATCTCGTTGCTTGTTTTAGCATCTGAGTAACTCACATTTTGTTAGGTTGTTCCAATAACTTCAATGTTGACTCCCAATCAATTTGAAGCTGAACTGTTGACAGGGTTCAGGTAATCATATGACAATTTGGATTGGCTAATTTTTTTTGCCCCTGTTTTAGATGTTCTTTTTTTTCAGGCTGTTCTAAGTTCTACTATGTTGTGTGGCTGGTGCTTAGTAGCATAGTGCTTTGCTTTGCTTGTTGTTGTTCAGTATAATAATAGGAGGATTTAAATGACTATTCAATAGCACTGTGAAGTTTTGTGATTGAAATGGAATAGACTGTTGATTATCTTTAATGAGCATCAAGTTTGCCCACTTGACTTGGAGCTTTGTTTACCTATGAAGTTTGAAGACTTTAGGAGTGTTGAATATTAACCTTGAAAACGTTCCAAGGAACAATAACAAAGTGAAGGTTATAAGTTTGTGGCAATCTGACCAAGTAGTTTGGAAAGGTGGACAAAAACAAGTATATGCCTGTTTCAGACATGCTCAGAGAAGGCTGTTGAAGGCACTGGTTAGGAGGGTTGATCAAGTAGTGTGGAGTCAACTGAAAAGAGATAGAGAAAGACTAATATGCACTTTTAAGGAGGTTATAGAGAGATATTTTTTTGTTAATAATTTATTCAGGGATTTGATCTACGATAGAGTACAATAGTATCATGTGATCTATGTAGACAACTTCATCTAGTGGGATAATGCTTCTTTGTTGTTGTTGTCATTGTTGTATTGTTTTAGGGAGTGAATCATGCGGATACACAGTGACTGGAAATCTCATGAACTAATGTTTATTTAATCTTATTAATGTTTGGGAGGATATCCTTTTCTTTTTTTCTGTTTTCTTTTCTTGTTATGCGAAAATATTTTTTGAGAAAAATGGCAACGAGTGATTGAAACAACATCTCTGTAGCCAAAACATAATTCAAGTTCTTCAATATATGTTTTTCCTACACCTTTGCCGTTCTTCAAGAAGATTGTGTACTCTTTCTATTTATTGATACTTCAAAATATTTTTGCTCTGTTTGCTATCTAAGCGCTTGAAATTTTAACAGGATTCAGTCTGAAGGAGATGGCCGAAAAGCCTGTAGCCTTCTTCATGAGGCTGGACCTTCAAAGGTTTGCATTTTTATTTGCACCCTTGGAATCCTATGTTCATATTTTTGCATCTCCCTCTCTCTCACACACGTACACACACTAAAACCTTTTCTGTTCTAGAATGCTTTTCTTTCCTTTGGACATGGACGTTTTATTCTGATCTTGATTAATCCTTTCCGAATTGTCTATTTCAAAGGTGCTTACCCTTTGTAACCAATCAGTTGCAAATCCTTCATGTTTTTCACTGTGATGCAAATCGATTACACACTAGAGTTTAAGCTACTTGTTTTGGGGGAATGGATATTCACTTCTTGAAATACTCTTGAAGATTCAATGTAGCAATCTAAGCTGGATCTGTTTCGGTTTTTTGTATAATAAAATTCCACTTGATCTTTCCCTCCACATCAGACAAACACATAGCTCAAATTTGTCTTACATGTGTTAATTATGAGCAGTAGAGACCTGTCTCCGTGAAAATGTTTGCATTCTTGCATTTCGCAATATGTATCATGTCAATAGCTTGTCTTTACTTAATGTCGCCTTTAACTTGTGTCCAATGAGTGTCAATACAAGTTCTCTTGCCCTCCAGGTTGTAATTACTAGCATAAGCATAGACGGCAATCTCTTCCTGATAGGCAGCCATCAAAAAGAAAAGGTAGGTATATGTCATGCACAATTCCATATATTCTAATGTTTTATTTTTCAAGCAGTTATGCACTTATGTTTATTTAAAGTATTTACTTTTCATAATTACCCTGCATAGTATATTTGCTTGTATCTTGACAGTCATGCTCAATTTTTTCCACAACGTTTTAATACATTTTATTTTTTCGATTACTAAAATTCTATCTGCCTTCCGTTTGGCAATGGCTTATGATTGTATTACATTTGTGTGGCAGGGACAGCCTCCCAAACAATTTAAGATCGTGATTCCCCAAATTCCAGCTTATTTCACAGTATGAATGGTTCATTGCTGTAAATTTATTGCTGAATCTATGCTGATATGTTTTTTCACAATGCAATGCCATATTTTTCCCCCAGAAAAAGGGAAAGTAAACTTCACAATTCATTCAACCATGTTGAACTGGTCCATGTTTGAGTGCTGTATGATATATGGATTTTCAATTCACTATTTTTTCCTATTATTTTCAGAGTTCAGGCTCCAGTTTATTAGTTCGTAAAGTCTTAATAATGAGATTTTCTTTTGTTCCCATGAAATCAGAATTGACAAGTATTGCAAGAGGCCTTTACCGCCATTTATTGTAAATTTATGACTTGGCTATTGTATCCCTCCAGGGACATCTGTTAAAATTGCGATGACTTGGCTATTGCAAATTTCTCTTTTCATTACTGCCGGTCTGCTGCCTCAAATTGAAATACAAAAAATGCAATTAGAAATGACAAGTTGATGTTTTCCCAAAAGAAAAAAAGGCAATTTTATTGAACTTATTTGATTGTTCTTAGAAGAATTAAAGGGTAAAAAAGGAATGAAATGTCATTTGAGAATTTCCGTACATCATCATGTTTGCTCAGAAATTTATATGAATACAGTTTTCCTAAATCTTATTCTGTTTATAGAGTTGCCTCCATACACAAAATAACTGGAGCTTACCTTTTATTTTTTTGGATGCTTTTATGCTTGTAGGGAACAGGGGATCTCATGACTGCTCTCCTTCTTGGCTGGAGCAATGTACTGCTGATTCTCATTATTTTCTGGCTTTAACTGTATTCTTTATTGTCTAGTAATTCCATAATATTCATAGAAACTATGCCTTTTTGCGTTCTAGAAATACCCGGATAATCTAGAGAAGGCTGCAGAACTCGCGGTATCCAGCCTGCAGGTATTTGTTTTATTTCTCAAGTATATGTTGATCTTTTTCATCCCTCTCAATACTGCGAAGCATTTCCTCAGAAATGGGGAGCTTTCCTTCATTAGAGATTTTTCATTTTTCTCTGATTCTAGATTCTCTGGTCTGCAACGGCATGAAATTAGGTTTTCGAGATTTCAAAACCTCTGAATGATGGGTGATTGATGTTTTTTGTACCACCAAATCTTGCAGGCAGTTTTGCGGAGGACAGTGGATGATTACCAAAGAGCTGGACATATGCCTCAGTCAACCAGTTTAGAGATCAGATTAATTCAAAGCCAGGATGATATTCGTTGCCCCCAAGTCCTATTTAAAGCTGAAATATACAATTAAATTGGTGATATGATTGGTGCACGATATGTAATCTTTGCTTAGTCGATATATTTCCATATTCACGTGCCTCCAGAATCTCAAACTGTGGTTTTATAAAAAGGATAGATGGTTCATTCATATTTGTTAATCAGACACAATAAATTTGTGATGATGTTTAACAAAGGGCCTATAGAATGTAGACTTTAGTTTCTGCTGGGGTGGCAATATTAGAATAACTGCTGATATGATTGGCAAGAATTACAATTAAGCTATTATCATACGACTAGTTTGGATCCTCTCTTTAAAAGGAGAGAACCTAAATATTCTAGTGCATATGCTTGGATCTTCTCTTGTTTGGTCATGGGCATCGGTGTGGATAATTAGTTAGGAGAATTATTTTGAGGTCCTAGAGAGGATTACAGTTATAAAAAGGTATCAATCACAAGTTAGCAGCATGGATGTGTTGGGTGCTCTCATTTCTTTTATTCACCTATTGTAGGACTTTTTTACAATTATATTTCTTTCTTGATACTGATCCCCTCTAAATAGTTGGATCCCTTTTTGGTCACATCTTCTGCTTCTTGTTCTAACCCTCTAGTGGTGGCCTTAAATGTCATTTTCCTTTTTTAGCTTCTAATTTCCAGGTGCCTCCTAAATGTTTTGAAACAAATTTTAAGGACAAAATGTAAAATTTTGTATGTCAAAATTCAATCAAAAAGGGCAATTCACTAAAATATGATATTTTTAATTCTTTAACTCTATTTTCACACATCTGCCTCGATTTCAAATATATACAATTAAATTCAATAAAAATTTAAATATAATACTTAAATCTCTTGAAAATGTCACAATTTTGTATAGGAAAATAGCATTAGATCACTTTCCAAATTGGAAAGAAAATGTCAATAACTGTTTTTTAAATTGGAAGCTGAAGCTGAGGGTTAAGGCCATCTCCCAGCAGCCAAATTCCTTTTTTTTATATTTCATCCCAACCCAAGACAATCTACTGCTTTGTAGGAATTTCTTTGTCAATATACATTAGAAATTGATATTAGAAACTAACGTTTTATCATAAGATGCCAAAATGTTTCTTATTCTATGTGAGATTTTGGCAACCCTCTAAAAGTGCTTCTAGAAACACTTTTATGCAAGTTGAGACAAAATTTCTCTTATATACTTACATTGGATTGCGTAAAATCACTTTCCAGCATGTTTGTTAACCACTTCTAAAATCACTTTCACGTAAGTCGAAACAAAACTCCTCTTATATATTTACCTCGGATTGCATACAATAACTTTTCAAAAGCTAATCTCAAACAAGCCTTTCAAAAGCTAGTCCCAAACATACATTTAATAATAACAAACAATTGAAAGATTATGGCATCACCAATATGCATTAGAAAGTGATATTAGAGACTTTTTAAGCCTAGCTGGGCGGAAAAAAAGATGCTGTTTAAGCCTATATCATATTAACAAGCAAATACTACTGGGAATTTTTATGTAATTTTATTTAAAACATTATCCCATATAAAATATGATTATCTATTAAAATAAGAATTCAAAAAAGTTGATGATATTGATATGGGTGTCATTGATGTAACCTCCATAAATTTCAAAAACGATAGGAGGCAGAAGGAAAATGGGAAAAAGGATAAAAATCCCATAAATAACTTAGAAATTTTTGTGCACAGGAAGTATAAGTAATCTCTGTAAGTTTCGAACACACGCCTGATATCGACATTCTAGTTTAAGTTTTTCTCACCAAAAAACTTTCAATAGGGAATTTCCAGAATTTCCCCAAGAAAATTGTTAATAACTTGATTGGAATTTTTAATTCACGGAAATTAAATAAAAAAAATCAATCGGAAGTCTTTCTCCTCTTTTTAATGAGGAGTAATGAAATTTTTTTTTTTTTGTTCTCTCCATTTGATTTCTTCGTTGGACTCGCACAACTCTACACTCGAAGGCTCAAGACGCTCCAGAATCTTACACTGGCCCTGTTCCTTCGTTTTAACAAAGAACGCGAAGAACTGCACACCGAAGCTTCAAAGTTTGAAACATGGACCCCGAAACAGCGTTAGAACTTGTGAAGCACGGTGTTACTCTCCTCCTCCTCGATGTTCCTCAGTATACCCTCGTCGGAATTGATACTCAGGCAAGTAAATTCGTAACATTTTTCCTCAATTCCTTTCCTGTCATATGAAATAGTTGCAGCTTTCACTGCATTTGTTCAATGAAATAGTAAGCTCGATATGTACAATAATAGTATTTGCTATCTTTTCTGAGTTGTTTCGAAATGTTCTTAATTGTGCCCTTCCTTGTATGTGAGTTTACTTTTCGTACTCTTAATTTACGTGCGCATTTATATATATATATATATAT
>QFDD01009862.1:0-12287 GCA_006871305.1 Vachellia collinsii
TGTTAACTAAGAGATACCTCTCAATAACCTTAATATTATCATATTGTACAATACAATACAATTGAATTGAATAATTACAAAATGAAAAGAAATACCATTTTTAATCATTTATATAAGAGTTAATTGATTTTTGTTGGGATATTAATGAATATAAATACATGCATTACCTAAAAGTATTTATATTTAACATTTTTTCCTAAACTAATTTACCTGACTTATAGATGTACAATCTGAAACTATACATACATAAAATCTTTTAATTAGTGTATTTAACTTCATTAATCTTTCCAACAAAAGTTAACTAGTTATATATTAAGAATTAGAGGTAGTATATCAAGTTGACCAATAGAAGCATTAAAATTCCCACTTCTTCCTATTTTAATCTGTTACAGATTCTTTCACTTTGTCTTCTACGATTTACTATATATGTTCATTAATGATTGGCGGCAATTCATTTTAGCTTCTTTAATATATTCTTGTATTGCTCAGGCGGCAAGAGAATCATCAGAGAAGGCTATCAAGAGAGATTTGCCAATAATAGTCAAACAAAAAAATGGTTCATCACATGTATGTATATATTAGTTATACTTTCCTATATTCTACCACCACTAAGAAGCCAACAGTATATATTTCTCACTTATTGCCTTATTGATTTCTTTCACATTTTGGGACAATATCTATAAATTAAACTCAGGACTTTTTTTTTTTTTTTTATTTCTTTATGTGATCTACTATGTGCTATAGATTAAGGAAATAGCAGAGGCAAGTGTTGAAGAAAGCCCAAAATCAGATGAGGCAAATAAAGCTGATGAAGTCAAGGACTCAGAACAAACTAGCAATCCTGAGCAATTTACTGCTCCTCCACAAGTAAGATTGTCATATGTTACAGTACAAAACAAATGAAATAAATTTTATGTAGAGTGCAAGAGGACTTCATTTTCCTTCTAAAGATCCACAATGTTGAGTGACAAACGTTAGACTTGGACAGATTGAAAACACATAATATAACTAACAGCTGCCCTTGATTATGAAAAATCTAATAAGCTAGTAGAGAATGTTGCTGCTGAAGAATGACACTAGAACTAACTGCAATCTAAACTAATTCTTTGTCAAGTGCAACCAATTATAAAGGAAACGGTAATGCCAACTCCCCAAGAAGGTTCTTTATTAGATGAAGTCCTCAGAACAAATCAAATCATGAATTCAGAATCAAGCAAGCCATTGGCAACAGCTATTGTTGTTCCTTCAGAAAATGAGTATCCACATCATGTAGGAATATTCATTTTGTCTGACTGTACCTCTGTTTTTCTTATGAGATAGTCCTTTGGGAAATAGGGTGAATTTATGGTAAATGATACTATTTTATGGTATTTCTTTTCCCGCATATTTATGTGCATTTAGGATAATTTGGTTCGATTTAAGGGCAAGGGCAAGAGAATCACACTAGATGAACAAGGACTACAAAAATCAGAACCTGATATGCATCCTGATTATCCACAAAAGGTTAATTAATTTTCTACATAAGGCTATATTCTAGTGCTTTACTCTCACAAGAACAAGAAACTGATGTGATTCGATGCTGTACAGAATATGGAAGCAAGTGTTGGAGAAACGTCAAATGAAATTGCAATGACCATTGAAACAAGCTCTCCATTGGTAAATAATTGCCTTTTCCCATTTGCCCTCCTTTGGCTTTTGCACTATTGGTATTTTACTTACTTTCATTGACATTAATTTTTCTATTTTGCTGGTCTTAGATCCCTTCGACCTCTACTGCCGAGAAGCCTCAGATAACAACTTCAAGCACTGAGACAAAATCAGAAAGCTCACAATCAGACATTTTAGATATTTGTACTACTAAATCTTCACAGGTATGTGCAAAGTTCATTTCACTCTTTTTTCTACTATAATGTTTTTCCTTGGAAACAATTAACATCAATTTTTTGTTTTTTTACCATTCATAACTATGCTTTTATTTAATAGAGTCCTATATGTTTCAGGAAAAAAATATTATATTTTTTTACTGGATTCTATTTGTAAGAATATTATTTGTCCATTCTTATTCACTTCAGGACAAAATTAAGTTCACTCAAACAAAGATTTGCCTGCCTTATGTGTCTAAACAGCTCGAGAATGATGATCTAATGATATTATTCCAAATAATGGAGGAAGATGCTAAAGTGGAACTTCACATGCCTTATGCATCAAAAATTACAGATCATGAAGATGATACCGAGGTGACTAAGGCTCTTGCTGACTTGGAGGCCTCATTGAAGATGGGTCTAAATGAAATAGCTAGCTCTGAAGAAAGAAGACTTTGCCTTGAGAAGGCTCTCAACACCTTGTCCTCACATTGTTCTCATGGTGGTCTTAAAGCTACAATACTCGCTCTGCAACAAGAAATCCAAAATGTTCTATCTTCCTTCAAGCAAACCTATACTACAAGTGACATAGTGACCAAACTTGAGCAAAAAGAGAAGCTAATGACTGGGCAATGTTCGCAGCGAAAGGGAGCAGCCATGAGTCTTTTATCTGAAATTCACAAGACTGAGAATTCTATGGGTGAAGCTCAAATGAGGGAAGCGGAGTTGAAGGACCAAATCTCGGAGTTGCAGGCTGAACTGTATAACAAAGAAAAAGAAATCGAAGAGTGTGAGATCAAACTGTTGTCTCTTCAAAAGCAAAAGATGAAGACCGTTTCTGACACTATTGGATTCATAAAGGAGTTGGAAGCAGTGAAGAATGAGAGGTCTCAGCTAGAGAACGTGGATTCTAAGTGGTCTTCTTGTCTAGCCAATATGAAGAAAACCTCATTGTTGTTAGGAATTCATCTTAAACAAAAGCTTTGATTGTTACAATGGAGACTGTCATTTAAATATCATGTGTTTTTGTACCATCACTTTGGTGATTTCACAATGTTGATAGTAATTAGTGGTTGGATTCTCCCCAAAAATACAGAAGGGGAAAAACAGAGAAGGGCTTACGTTGAGAATTGTGGAAGACTTATTGTTATGAATATTAATCGTAATGAAGTTTTTTAAGACTAGGTCCCATGGTTTTTATCTCTTTTATTGAGGGAATTTTTCAAGTAAAAAAATTATGTGTTCTTCTATTTGTTTACTTATGCATTATCCTGTACTACTAGTGACATAATGAACAAGCTAGAAGAAAAAGAGAAGCTAATGATTGAAGAACGTTCACAACAAAAGGAGGCAGCCATGAGTCTTTTGTCTGAAATTACTCAAAATTCCATGGTTGAGGTCAAAAAAGGGAAGCAGATTTGAAGGAGCAAATCTCTAAGTTGCGGGCTGAACTTTAAAGCAAAGAAGAATAAATCAAAGATCTAAATGTTGTCTCTTCAAGAGCAAAAGAAGAAGAGTGTCTCGGACACCATAGATTTTTCATGAAAGAGTTGGAAATAGTGAAGAAAGAGAGGTCTCGTGTGGTGAAAGACCATATAAATGCAAGACATCAACTACACAATGTGAACTATGTTGTTTTTTTAATAACAAAGCCAAGATTTTAATCTTGGAGTGAGAAAAGCAACATTAAAATGACACCCTTTTTAGGAATAATCCATAGACATAATCTTAACCTTATATTGGCTTACATTAGATTTGAACAAAAAGCTGGATGGACCAGGAGAAAACTTAGCTCATTGTTCTCCTCCTGGGCCATTTTAACTAAATAATCTGCACACTTCAATGATTCACCATAGGAAGGTCATATCTCAAAATCCCAGTCATATAAGAGGAGGGCTTTAGTCTCACAAATTTCATGAACTAACGGATGATGCAGCCCAACTTTAGTTAGTAACAAGCAAATTACATCCGTAGAATCTGAATACAGTCTGCTTCTCTTGAATCTCATGGTCTTACATTTTTGCAGGCCTGCTCTGATAGCAAGAATCTCAGCCTTGGTATAAGACAAGAAACCCAATTGCTGTTGTTGGAAACCTACAACCATGACCCTCAGCTATCTCTGGCAAGTCCCCCACACGATGCCAGCTTTTGGTCATTTAGGGAACCATCTACATCCAATCCCATGTAATCCAAAGGTGCAGCACTCCATTTAGCTTCTGCTCTATCTAGAATATGAAAAATGTGATGCTTGAATCTCCTTGTGTCAACCCCTTCCATGAGATGAAACAGGCCTCTATAAACTATGGTTTGATGCTGGTCACAGGCACCTTCAAATACACCGCAACATTAGTTTTCTGGATAAGCTAGAAAGTCATACCAAAGATCCTCAACCACGTCCAATGAGAAAATTTACGCCTCCCGGGTTCATTCTAAAGTTTCCAGTCCAGCCATTCCTGCAAGTTACCACTAAAAGGGATACTATAATATAAGGGGTTAATTAAAGATAACCACACTTTTTCGCGACCTCACAGTCTCTCAAGGTATGTAATACTAACTCCTCACCAAACACTCAAAATGACACACGAAATGATCACTAAGATCATGTTTTGCTCGGAGTAAGTTCGTAGAATGTGAATTCTAAGTGGTCTTCTTGTCTTGCCAATTTTGAATAAAATTAAACCTCATTGCTGTTAGGAGTTCATCTTAAACAGAAAATTTAACTATTGGAGACTGTCATTTAGATTTCCTAAGAAACATTTAAAAAGGATTATATGGTAATCAAAGCTGTGTTGTTATATATGTATTTTGTATTATTGTCGCAGTGCTTCTCACTATGTTAATATTGATTAGTTGTTGAGTTGTCATCCCAAAAAAAAAACAAAAGAAAAAAAGAGGGCTTCTTTCAAGAGTACATGGAAAAGAGATGAAAAAGAAAGTCTTATCCAACATCTTCAAGGCATGGGCAATAGTAATGGGAAATAGGTCAACCCGCAGGTTGCAAGCCGTTGCGGGGTGGGCTGAAAGAGTATTACCCCTCACATGCTGCTATTCTAATAGCTCAAGCCCGTCAAGACGGGTTGGTGGAAAAAATAATTTTTTTTAAAAAAAATCAAATACAATTAACTTTTTTTATCATACAATATTATTTTAATCTAAAAAATAATATTATCTTACTATATCTCCTTATATTTAAAAATATATAAATATTAATATTTTGTTATAATTTTAAATATAATACTCTAAATAGTTGACATGAAAAAATAAAATATTTATACTACTTTTGAGTATATTAGGTATTGTTTATTCTAAAAAATAAAATTTAATGTTATTTTTTATAACAAAATATTGTGATGAAAAAATTTTAAAAAAATGACATATAAAATATTATTTTATTTTTAAAAAAATGGGTTAGGCGGGCGGGCCCATCAACCAGCAGACCAACCAGCCATAATCCATGGGTTAGTTTCTAACCCACCCCTCAATAGACTAGCATTTTACCAAGCCAAGCCTATCTTTATTTGGTAGGCTGGCGGGTTGTTCCCATTACTAATGGGCAATGCTTTTCTCTGTGCACAATGTCTTAGATTTGTTTGGGGATCAAGTTAAACCACAGATGGACACTTGGTCTCGTCAAATGGCGCATGAGCCAACGTACATATCATGGTGGGTCTAGGCTCAAGAATTTACAAAGTAAAAAATGTGCCTTTCTACTATCCAAGCTAGCCTTCCAACTCATCTACAATCGTAACAGGCTCTGGGTCCAAGTGGTTCGGGTTAACTATAACTATTCTTATGCCGCCAATTATAAGTTCAAAACTCATACCAATAAAATTGGGTCTAACGTAAGAGAATATTTCCACACAACAACATGGCAAAACATGATTGGAATCACTATTAAGAGATATGCATATATTCAACGTCTAAAAATACCTCAAATATAATTGTCTCAAGTAAAAAGATACATATGCTTCAACCAAAAAAACCTCGGACACTTCAAATTTGGAGACTCTTAGGGAAATGTAGTTTTTTTTTCCTTAGAGCATTCGATATCATAGGGCAAGCCATCTTTTAGGCATATCAACTGCCCTAAACTAATCTAGACTCCATCGAGTCCTCCAATTAATGGTAAAGTGGCCAACCATAGATGTTTTTTGATACTTACTACAAAAAAAAAAAAAACACTAACTTTTTGACGGAATTAGCTACGGAATAATTCTGTTGAAAAAATTTTTGATGAAATTTTTCGTAGCAAAATTAGTTATGAAAAAATATTCCGTGACAATTTCCGATGGAAATTTTTCGTGACCAATTTAATTATTATTTAATTCTTACTAATTAATTATTAATTTCTAATTTAAATTTATTATTTATTAAACTTTACTTAATATATTAATTAAAAATGAATATTAAATATGAAAATATTAGAAATAATAAAAATTATGAAATTAATAATTATATAAATATATAAATATTATTGTCCAATCAATAATATATTATATATAAAATAAAATAAAAATATATAAAATAATAAACACATAAATTAAAATTATAATTCAATTTATTTTTATTTTTTTAATAATATTATATATGTGTATGTGTATATATTAAATATGTGTGTGTAATTATAAATGTAAATAATTCATTATGCTGTAGAATATTATATATATATATAAATATGCGTTTAGAAGATACAAGTTTGTCATAGCTCAACTAGCAAGAGGATCATGAAAGGACCATTTCCACTAAGTAAGGCATTTATCCTAATTAACAATTGTTAAACAAAATAACCATGATTATAGACGATTTTTTTTTCCCACTTTCAAAACTTTTTGCCTTATTCTTTAGATTAACACATTAAGATCAAAGGCACAACATTGCCCACAAACCCACATATAAGATCAAGGGCACAATTTAACATCAGCATTAGAACCCAACCCACTAGTGTTTATTCTCCAATACTGTCTCATACAAAAGATTAAGGGCACAATTAATACAAAGTTATGACCCAGCCCACTAGTTCGCACTTTTCACATTGTCACTTTAGCATAGGGATCATATACAAACAATTACCAAGGTAAATATTCAAAATAAAATTAGAGTATGTCATAATATGATAATCATATGATGGCAATATACAAACAATACAATTCCCAAAAATTCCAAAGGCATACAAAGCTACAAACGTTTATGCCTCTGTCTGCTTTCCTGAACCACTATTTTGATGAGAGGTTTCTCCTGAAAAATGTTAACACCACGGCGTGAGACATTAAGTTCTCGTAACCTAAATCCATTTACAAAATATGCAAGAAAGGAATGTAAGTCAGAGAACCAGGTTTATCAACAATCACATTAAAATTTCAATAACAAAAATAATATATAATACTTTCAATAATTAAAACCGTCCCACTCAGTCATCCTGCTCCCCTTTATATCTTCTGAACGTGGTACAGCCTATCAGTCCTAGTATACCCGGTCAAAGGTTAGCTAATCACATCAAGATTACTGTCCCCTTCCATATCACCTCCAACTATACCATAACAGGAAGGTGCCCTGAAAACTATTATGTGAAAGCATCATCTCTAAAAGATGTCACTTTGGATGGATGTCCGCAACTTCCAATAAATTCATTTATAGATTTATCAGTTGAGGGGCATAAAAGACAACTCTCAAGAGAAATGGTAAATAATTAATTATTTTTCTAACAGTTGTTGGTTTATGAATGATTGGCATGATTCTCTGTTCTTTGAAATTAATATATATATATATATATATATATCTTATGATACAGGTAATGGGAATGCATTTGTGCAATTTGAAGAATCTTCGTTTAGAATCCTTGGATGACATGGACGCAATTTATGATTTTGAAAGACTTGAGAGTGCAAGTGCTATGAATTCAAGCTTGGAAACCCTGAGTTTGACAGACTTGGTTGCGTTAAGGAAAATATGTGTGGGACCCAAAAATCTTCATTTGAGGTTTCAAAATCTTTTCATGCTACATATCTCTAGATGTCCTCAATTGAAATTTATCTTGTGTGCGTCTATCGTGAGAAGCTTGCCATGTCTGAGACACCTGGAGGTAGAAGATTGTAGAGAGCTAGAAGGTATCATTGAGGATGATGAAGGAGAAGAAGAAGAAGAATGTTGTTTCCCAAATCTTTATGGTATTTCGGTGGAAGGCTGCAAGAGGTTGAAATGCCTATTCTCTATCTCCAAATCTAATAGCCTTCCACAGCTCTCCAGCTTGACTATAAGGAACAACCCAGAGCTTGATCGAGTATTTGGAGCAACACAAGAGATGGACATCAAGCATGTGTTCCCAAAGCTATTTATGATATACCTTGAAGATCTGCCAAAGCTTCGTACTATCTGCCCAACAATTGATTTTCAACATGTGCTATATCGTCAAGTAAACGATTGTCCCAACACCTCTTTAACTTCAACTGATATTGACTTCATTGCAGGTAAGCATCTAAAAGATTATAATTACTTACAATTGCTATATATATACACACTTGCTCTATGATTTTTCTCATGATAATATATATATATGGGGGATATTGTTTTGTTTGGTTAGAATATGCCTACTGGTTAGAAGAATCAATGAGAAAAAAAGGCAACATGGATGAAGATTATTTGTATGACCAAAGCGCCAAGGTAAGCACCAAAATGAAATGGCTCAATCAGATGAACAAAAGAGAACAGGGAGACAGTACAATTGACCATTCATACATCTAACTTAACACATTAAATTCATCGATAGAAGCCTAAAAATTGTCCCCCCTACAAATTTAATTTGCTACAACAACAAAAATAAAGTCTTGTCTCACTGGTGGGATCTACTATATTGATTATCGGATGCTATTGAATTTGATCAAAAACCAAATTTTTAGATGAATTGTTAACTAAGAGATATCTCTCAATAACCTCATTGAGCTTTTTATTCAGTCTTCCTCTAATCGGACTCCAAACAATTTCATTCACCCTCATCACTAGTGCATTCAATGGTTTTCTATGTAGATATCTAAACCACCTTAAACGATTTTCTATATTTTTTTTTCCAATAGATGCCACTCCAACCTTTTCTCGTATAAGTTCATTTTGAAGATCATCTTTTCTCATATAACCACACATCCATCTCAACATCTTCATCTTAGCTACCCAATTTTGTACTTAAAACCCAGTAGTCACTACCATATAACATTGTCGATCTAATAGAAATAGGAGAAAGCTTTCATTTTATTTATAGGAACTTTTTTATTACAAATAACTTTGAGAGCTTTCCCCTATGTAAACCACTTACTTGAATTCTGTTATTAACATCTCTATCAATTTGCTATATATTCATCTATTTAATCCATAATTTTTTTACCTTAAGGAATGACTTCCACTAATTTCATCTTCTTTAATATATTTTGTTGTTCAGAGGATAAGAGAAGTATTAGAGAAGACTGCAAAGAGAGATCGACCAACAGCCGGACAAAACAATGGTTCATCAAATGTATGAATATTATGCTTTCCTAAATCCATCACACCTAAAAAGCCAACAAATATATCTCCCTCGCCTTCGTTGATTGCTTCCAAATTTTGTTACACTGTCAAGATTTTAAGTTAGTTCAGATTAAATCCAAAAGCCTTATCCAAAGCCAACTGAAATTAACTTTGGTTTTCAATATCTTACAGAGTAAGGAAATAGCAGAGGCAAGTCTCAAAGAGAGTCTGATATCAGAGGAAGTTGTGAAAGCTAACAAAGTCAAGGATTCAGAACAAACCCACCAACCTGAACCTGCTCCTTCACAAATTGAATCTCCACATGTATTATTATCATATTTTACAATACAATACAATTGAAATAAATAATTACAAAATAAAAAGAAATACCATTTTTAGTCCTTTATATAAGAGTTAATTGATTTTTGTTGGGGATATTAATAAAGATAAATACATGCATTATCTAAAAGTATTTATATCTAACATTTTTCTGAAACTAATTTACCTGACTTATAGATGTCTAATCTGATGATATACATACATAAAAACTTTTAATTAGTGTATTTAACTTCCTTAATCTTTCCAACAAAAATTAACTAATTCATATATTAAGAATTAGAGGTAGTATATCAAGTTGACCAATAGAAGCATTAAAATTCTCACTTCTTCCTATTTTAATATATTACAGATTCTTTCACTTTGTCTTCTACGATTTACTATATATTTTCATTAATGATTGGCAGCAATTCATTTTAGCTTCTTTAATATATTTTGGTATTGCTCAGGGGGCAAGAGAATTATCAGAGAAGGCTATCAAGAGAGATCGGCCAATAGTCAAACAAAAAAATGGTTCATCACATGTATGTGTATATTAATTATACTTTCCTATAATCTACCACCCCTAAGAAGCCAACAGTATATATTTCTCACTTATTGCCTTATTGATTTCTTTCACATTTCGGGACCATATCAATAAATTAAACTCAGGACTTTTTTTTTTGGTCTAATTTCTTTATGTGATCTACTATGTGCTATAGATTAAGGAAATAGCAGAGGCAATTGTTGAAGAAAGTCCAAAATCAGAGGAGGCAAATAAAGCTGATGAAGTCGAGGACTCAGAACAATCTAACAATCCTGCACCATTTGCTGCTCCTCCACAAGTAAGATTGTCATATTTTACAGTACAAAACAAATGAATTAAATTTAAGTACAGTGAAAGAGGACTTCATTTTCATTCTAAAGATCCTCGATAAAAATATATGTTGAGTGACTAATGTTAGATTTAAACAGATTGAAAAACACATAATATAACTAACACCTGCCCTTGGTTATGAAAAATTTAATAAGCTAGTAGAGAATATTGCTGCTGAAGAATGGCGCTAGAATTAACTGCAATCCAAACTACTTCTTTGTCAAATGCAACCAATTATAAAGGAAACGGTAATGCCAACTTCCCAAGAAGGTTCTTTATTAGATGAAGTTCACAGAACAAATCAAATCATGAATTCAGAATCAAGCAAGCCATTGGCAACGGCTATTGTTGTTCCTTCAGAAAATGAGTATCCACATCATGTAGGAATATTCATTTTGTCTGACTCTACCTCTGTTTTTCTTATGAGATCGTCCTCTGTGAAATAGGTTGAATTGACGGTAAAAGATACTATTTTACGGTGCTTTTTTTTTTTGGCATATTTATGTG
The DNA here is from genome assembly GCA_006871305.1 of Vachellia collinsii. Lineage (NCBI taxonomy): Eukaryota > Viridiplantae > Streptophyta > Magnoliopsida > Fabales > Fabaceae > Vachellia > Vachellia collinsii. Next base: position 11,053 of record QFDD01009862.1, read on the forward strand.
CATTTAGGATAATTTGGTTCGATTTGACGGTGAGGACAAGAGAATCACACTTGATGAACGTGCACTACAAAAATCAGAACCTGATATGCATTCTGATTATCCACAAAAGGTTCATTAACAATCTACAGAAGACTATATTGTAGTGCTTTACTCTCACAAAAGCTAGAAACTGACGTGATTCGATGCTGTGCAGAATATGGAAGCAAGTGTGGGAGAAACATCGAATGAAATTGCAATGACCACTGAAACAAGCTCTCCATTAGTAAATAATTGCATCTTCCCATTTATCTTCATTTGGTTTTTGCACTATTGGTATTTTACTTACTTTCGTTGATATTAATTTTTCTATTTTTCTGGTCTTAGATCCCTTCCACCTCTACTCTAGAGAAGCCTCAGATAGCAACTTCAAGCACTGAAACAAAATCAGAAAGCTCACAATCAGACTCTTTAGATATTTATACTACTAAATCTGCACAGGTATATGTAAAGTTTATTGCACTCTTTTTTCTACTATAATGTTTTACTTTTTGAAACAATTAATATCAAATTTTTGTTTTTGTTACCATTCATAACTATGCTTTTATTTAATAGAGTCCTATATGTTTCAGAAAAAAAATATCATATTTTTTTACTGGATTCTATTTATAACAACATCATTTGTCCTTTCTTTTTCACTTCAGGACAAAATTAAGGTCACTCAGGCGGAGATTTGCATGCCTTATGTGCCTAAACAGCTTGAGGATGATGACCTAATGAGATTGTTCCAAATAATGGAGAAAAGTGCAGACATGGAAGCTCAAATGCTTTATGCTTCCCAAATTACTGCACACGAAGATGACAACGAGGTGGCTAAGGCTCTTGGTGACTTGGAAGCCTCATTGAAGATAGGTTTGAAAGAAATAGCTACCTCTGAAGAAAGCAGACTTTGCCTTGAGAATTCTCTCAACAACTTGTCATCCCATTGTTCTGATGATGGTCTTAAAGCCACGATACACTCTTTGCAGCAAGAAATCCAAACACTTCTATCTTCTTTCAAGCAAGCCTATGCTAACATTGACACGCTGACCGAGCTTGAACGAAAAGAGAAGCTATTGATCGCCCAGTGTTCACAACGAAAGGAAGCAGCCATGACTCTTTTATCTAAAATTCACAAGACTCAGGATTCTATGATTGAGGCTAAAAGAAGGGAAGCAGAGTTGGAGGAGCAAATCTCTAAGTTGCAGACTGAAATGTAT
>QFDD01009863.1:0-10642 GCA_006871305.1 Vachellia collinsii
AATGCCCTCTGAGACTTCATAAAATAACGATCTTGCCCTCTCATGTGAATCGGGAATTTTAAACATAGACAAAAAGTGGTGGAAAATAGCCGCATATCTCGCCGGGAAGTTAAGGCGGCCCCCCACCTCGGCCCTCATGCACCCCAAATCCAAACATTGCTCCATTTACCGATTTACCCTTCTCGGAAACTAATGACGCATAGGCTACACTGTGTTCTTAAAATGAGGAAGATGAAATCACCTTCTTTTTACGGCCTTGGTCCCTCCTCTGCCTCTACGTTTCTGTCATTTTCAAGCATTACGACCTGCCTAACTAGTGATTATTTTCGCTTTTATCTGTCTGTCTCTCTATCTCAATCAGGTTTAAAAGTGGCCTAGACGGGGAGATGAGACTGAAGAGAGAGTGGCGATTAAAAAAGCGGAAAAATTTAGAGTGGCGACAAAAAGCTAAATTGGAGAGTTTTAAAATTTTTCTTCTCCAGGATTTTATCAATTGATTTAGACCCCACTGAAAATCTTGCCATCGGAATTGAAAATGGCTATTTTTCAGTGACAGCAAACGTTTGATTGGCAGAATGGGTGGGAACCAATTCTTGCAGGGAAAAAGATTTTTCATTAAAGATGAGAAGATTGATTTCCATAAAAATTGGTGGGAACAAATTTTCAATCATAGATAGAAAAACCCGAAAGTCAATTTTAGTCATGTATGATCTTTGGTTCTTTTTATTTTGACCAGCTATGTCTTTAAGCCATTTTCTCTGTTACTCACTGTTGTGAGATTTGTGGATAAATGATTTCGCACTGGATAACATCCCTTTATATTCTTCTTCATGTAAATACTCCAAGGAAAACTAGTTTCTCTAGTACAATGATGGAGCATGAGGGGGGGATGAATTAGAGAGGGACAAACATCATCTTGAACACAATTTTTCAATTTGATTGCTGAACAGGAGCAAAAGGAGTGTTACTTTTACTTACTTTAACTTTATACAGGTGACGGGCACATTATATTTAAAAGGAAATTTGTTTAAATTTTGTGTAACCACAAGTTACGTATGAGATGCATCTGATTCAGAATATAAACCTTTGATTAGATGCACATCATGAGTAGCTTGTGGTTTAGAAAAATTATTTAAATTCATTTTTTTGATCAAAGGTTCTATGGATAGAGTGAACAAAAACTGTCTTCTAACCATTTCGTACCCTGGAAACTATTTATATTCAAAACTCTAAAACCTCGTGGTTACAAAACTGGTTATTTGAACGTGTTTTTTAACCTATAAGGTACCCACCCCTACTTCCAATCAAAGTCACTAATTGGAGTACGCAATAAAAACAAACAACATCATCTTTAAATATATAATATTTTAAAATATAATTTTACATATTTTATTATAAAGGGTAATATAATCATTTTAAATATTTGTATGCCTATCTTAACACCATTTTATTTAACCAAATATAAATTTTTTTATCAAATTATTTTTTATTCCAATACGTACCAATATCCAAACATATCATGCAAAAAAAATTTCCATTATCTTATATTATTTTCCATTACCGTCAATTCTTTAATCCAAACCAAAACCTTATAATGAGGAGAGCAGCGAACCCAAGGTGACTGACTCACTTGGCTGCCGTCTCATTCCCCCTACCAGAAACCCCGTTCCGTTACCGACTAAATTTGTCCTTTCTTTCTTCACTGTAATTCCAAGATTTTATATATCTCTTCAATAGAATGGAATAGAATGAGCCAACATGTGTGCGGTAATAGATGTACGGCGCAAATGAATTTTGCTCCTCATCATTTAATCTGTACTGATTTAAATTCAAAGCACTCAATTGTCGTTTGTCTTAAATAATTAAATATAAATAATCACATCATACAACTTGGAAAGGGCTATCACAAATCAGCCTACATGATTTATTAGGTTAGAAAAGTAATCGAAATGATGAAATTAGTATGGACTGCTTGTTGTCTATTGTTTGTTTGTTAGCCGTAGATTGTGATGTAAATTGATACTCCTTCTTGTCCATGCTGTACGCGATAGAGTACAGGCTAGAGGCACTTTTTAGTCCCCAGCATGAGGCATTTATGACTCTTCTTACTTTACCTTTGTTGTAATGAAGGTTCAATATTGAAAAAAATTAGATCATAATCATTTAACAGACGGTAAAATAATAAAAAAAATACCAATTCATAACAAATTTAATTTCCTTAATCCACGGTAATTAAGTGTTGATCAAGAACCTTACGATAAGGAGCACGGGGAGGATAACGATACCCTTTAAAGACACAGAGAGTCTATAATCCCTCCGTTGTGTGCAGTCTATAAGCTTTAATTTATTACACGCACTCGTGCGAAGAGGATACAGAAATAACGGCAGATTTGGTTTAGTCATGCTTGTGGGGGTAAAAACTGGAATAATTCCCCAGGGAATAGTAATTCAATGGTTGGCTTTGATCTTAATTTTTCTAAACGTCATGATTGATTTCACACCCACCATGGTCATCTAAAAAGAGCGAAGCTGGGCCATCTAAAAGTTTGTGTGTGTTTTTTTTTTTTGGGGATCAAGATCTATAATTCAGTTACTTATTTGGCTGTCGGGGCAAAAAATGTCTATAAAAAATTTAGCTATTCCTTGCTCATTAGTTGGGTTTTATTTTATTCTTTGCTTGACCCATTTTACAACGCACGTAGGCTTTTGTCAGAATTGTCAGTTCCTTCTTCCTCAGTTCATCCCCATCTTTCCATTCTTATTTTCTTCTCCGGCAAGCCCTACTTCTCTCTCCGATCCATGTATTTGACGGATGCAACAGTTCAGCAGCAACTTATCTCCTTTATCTTTTCAAGTCTCTATCTTCCATTTTGCATGTTGTTAGAGATAATCCACAAGATGAGATTTTGCACAGAATAACGTTCTTCCAGTTTAAAAATGTAAGACCATTCCTATAAATATAATTTACATTAAAAAAAGAGTTCTTACATAGGAATACACAGTAACACTCTAAAACTCCGTGTGATTATTGAAAAAATTAAAACAAAAAATCAGATTAGTGTACATGAGAAAGTGATTCGATAATAGTTAACTTTATAAGTTTGTTATGAGAAAGACTGAGACCCAAGGTCATGATCAGACAGCGACTACATAAATGAAATGGAAAACTAATGTTGTTATTGACAAGGGCAAAGCCACAAGCTTACAATTTAATAACGTATAAGTAAAAAACGTATGTCATAACAATACACATCCCGTTATTTCATGCTCATTTTTCCCAACTGTCACTTTTCGTCGGCGGGGCCTCAAGCCAAAGCCATCCCTGCTTGGCGCCTGTCAAGCTCACACCCGTACACACTCTCGCTCTCTGACTCTGTTCTGAGTAGCAGAGGGGCTCCTGCCTCTCGATTCACTGCAGAAAATTAAAAATCTGGCTGATAGGAGCCGGAGCTGAGAAAGCACCCACACTTTCACTCCCCAAGTCATAGCTTCGACGTCTACGGAAATTACAGATACATCCCTTTCACTGCTCTCAGTCTCAGATCACTCGCGCGCTGGTAACTGTCTCGAGAACTCACCCTGCTCTCTCCGTCACTGTATTTCACTTCTGGGTTAGAGATTGCAGAAGCTGATCATCGGCATCTCCGGCTTAGCTTGTGATGAAATCAAAAGGCCATGCTTACGCTGGAAATGGCTGCGCAAGCGAGGGTGGAAGCAGCAGCTCTCCGAGCCCACCGAGGTCACCGCGCCGTCAGTCATCCACCAACATATCTCATTGCCGCCGACGATTGCGGCCCAAAGCTCTCTCTTACACCACCCACCGTCTAGAAAGTTTTGCGGCCGGTATCATTACTCACCGGAATCTCCGCTACTTCTTCCTTCTGCCACTTCTCTACATCTCTGGCTTGCTCATGTGCGTGGGGCCATTCTCTGCCCTCATTGGCCATGCCCCTGTTCCCGGCTCAGTTTATCGGAGTCACGAGATTTTTCAAAACCTCTGGCCCGATATTGAGTCTGATAATTCGTCTGCACTGGAGGTCAGTTTCCCGGGTTTCTCTTATTTGCACTGCATTCTCTGTCGTGTTCGCGTTGTTTTATGATCCGTATTCCGGAAGGGAATGGAAAGAATACCCTTAGTAAGCATGAATTTACAAATCCTCCCCACTTGGTGCTCTGAAAACGACATATATTAATTAAGGTAAAATTCACGTGAGGTATGCATCCCGCAGCATAGGCCAGGTGCTAAAGTTTCCGATCTTCTGATAAAAATCAAACTAAAAAATTATGGGAAACTCAAAGTTCTGTTGAAATCTTTTCTTCTCCCACCCTTCCCTGGCTGTTAAAGCCTCATGGCCAAAATTAAGAAAAATGCGGCTCCTTAATTTTTTCATGAGGTAAGATCCTTGTGATGAGAGGGGGGGCCTTTTCCTGTTCATCATATTGTTTGCCATTATTTGTTAGGTTGCGGTCGAAGAAGTGCATTTCAGAGTAACAAAATCGTTCTCTTTACTCAGGAGAACTGATTTGTTTTTGTTCGTTTCAACAGTTATCTTCAGTATGGAAGTACAAAAGAAAGTTGAGGGAGCACAAACCTTGTCCAAATATCACTGCAGTGCAACATGAACATTCTGGTATGCACTTAGATAGCTTGCTATCCTATTTGGTTAGGATTTATTTACTTGGATCTTCCATAATTTTTCCAAATCTTTCTTTGAAGTATAACTTATGTTATTTGGGCTGTTTATCACCCTGCTCCAACTCCCAACTATTCTTTGATAACCTTGTTGGAAATTGAGATTTGCACTATGCTTGGTGTATGACATTGTATCAATGCTTATTTTCAATTTCAGCGTCTCCAGGCTATAATGGTTTCCTAATTGTGGAGGCTAATGGAGGCCTTAACCAGCAACGTTCTGCAGTATGATACTTTCCTGTTTCCTCTTGTTTTAAGCTCCTTGATTTTCATTGAAGACACAATTTCATTCCATCATCCATGATTTTTTTGTTTTATTTTCTATTATATGTATCTTCCACAGATTTGCAATGCTGTGGCTGTGGCTGGACTTTTGAATGCTATACTAGTTATACCTCACTTTGAATTCCACAACGTCTGGAGAGATCCAAGGTGATTGATTTACTTATCATCTCGAAACTATAAAAGCTAGGTCTTAAAAGTGTTCTTGACAACTTTTTGATGCATAAACCTTGTGAATTGTTAGGCTAATTTCATGGTTTTAACTCTCTAAGATGTGGTTGAGAGGGAAAAGATTATTCTATTTTGATTAGTAGAATGTTTCCTGCATCTGAGGGTCTGAGTTGTCTGACTATTTAATTGCATAGTTTTTAGAAAAAGTTATCTTTCTTGTGTTAGTAGTTCCCTGCTATGTTGACATTAGTTTATCTCTTTCTAAATGAGTTGGAAAAGTGAAGTAAGTTTATACAATTGATCTCGTTAACAATGCCATTGCTTTGCATGTTAAAAATTATCATCTACACAAGCTATAAAACCTAAAACCAGGAGCAAATCTCCCACAATCTGATCTGCTGAGCTGAATTAGTTAGCACTTGTAAATGTAAATTTTTGGCATGCGATAAGTCAAGTTTTTAATTTGGTAAATGTTTTAACAAACTAGCAGTGGTAATGAGATCAAACAAGACCTTACTGGATTTGTGATGCTTTTATGAACCAACCCAGAACAGGGGTTTCTAATATTTAAATGCAATATAATGGACATAGTAATGCTTCTTGTGCCCACTTTGTTCCTGATATAATCTCTGGAGCCACTTCCTAATGTTAAATTAATATTAACTGTCTCAGTGAATTTGGGGATATATATGATGAAGATCATTTTATATCCACCCTCGAGGTTTATGTGAAGGTGGTTAAAGAACTGCCCGAGGTACTAATGGAAAGGTATAATTACAACATCAGTAATATCACTACCATCCGGGTCCAAGCTTGGGCTCCTGTCAGCTATTACTTGGGAGTTGTTTATCCAATCATGCAAAAGGAAGGGTATGTATTGGACAGCTTTCGCAGCCCTTATTATTTAACTTTTTATAATCTCTGGGATGAAGAATGTAGAATATATAATTTCGGAAATAAAATTATTTTAGTATCCAAATTAGTCATTTAACACTGATGGTAAACAAACACTTTGATAAGACTAAGGTTTTTCTTTTGTTGGGGGATTGGTAAATCCTATGCAGGGTCATTCGAATATCACCATTTGCAAACCGATTGGCAATGAGTGTCCCTCCTCACATTCAATTTTTGAGATGTCTAACTAATTATAAAGCACTGAGGTTTGCTTCTTCAATATCAATACTAGCCAAGAAATTAGTTAACCGAATGATTGAGAAGAGCTCAAGAACAGATGGGAAGTATTTTGCTGTGCATCTACGCTTTGAGGAGGTACTGATGCCCATTCTGCCTTGCAGAGAACATGTTATTGGTGTCAGTACATTATGGTCAGGGGTTTTGCTTAACCAATTTAATGTACTTGCTGAATGTTAATTATTTCTAAACGTACAGGACATGGTTGCCTTCTCCTGTTGTATATATGATGGAGGAGAGGTTGAAAGGTTGGAAATGGATTCAGTTAGAGAAAAAGGATGGAGGAGGAAATTTAAGCGAAAAGATCGTGTCATTCTACCTAACCTTAATCGAATAGAAGGAAAATGCCCACTTACCCCCTTGGAGGTATTTATTTATTTGAATTAATACTTCTCAATTTTTTCTAAATCATAAAAAATGAAGTTTCAAAATACGAAGTTAACCAGGTTATTGTACTAACCTAAAGCCTTTTCCTTCTAAATAAGGGTTTCCATCTTTATGTTCTTGGTAATTCTGTTTCCTGATTCTAATGGCTTTGTCTTCGGTATTTATATCTTTATTGATAGTCATTAAATCATTAAAGAGTAGAACGATGACAAAACCAGACATACCTATGCAAGTTAACTTGCCCCAAAAATAAGAAAATGAAAACTCTATGCAAGATTGTGAGAGAGCTCTTGTTATGCAGAAGACTCATGTTTACTGCATATTTCTTCACTTTGTAGGTTGGGATGATATTGCGTGGCATGGGATTTGACAACAATACATCAATATATTTGGCTTCTGGGAAAATATATCAGGCAGAAAGACATTTGGCTCCTTTAATAAAGATGTTTCCCAATCTGCATACGAAGGAATCTCTTGCAGCTCCAGACGAGCTTGCTCCCTTTAAGGTAAATCTTCTTAAAGAGTGTTTCACCAAAAAAATTTTCTCTCAAGAGTGTATTTGGATGGCAGCTATGCAGGAAGGGATGAAAGGAGTCATTCCCCTTATTTAGCAGTTTAATTCAGGTTGGGAGGAAAAGGAGTTTAGAGAGGATGGGATGCGCCTCCTACCCCTCCAAAAAAAGGAAGTATGGAGGGGACACATCCCACCTTTATCACTAGACTCCGAACTACCTCCTGACTTGTTTGAAAAAGTCTGTTTATAATGTTGCCATTCTCTTTCCTTCCCTGGTAAATCATCCAAACAAAGCTATAATGATCAGGGACGCCAATTTCACCTTTTTCTTAAAATATGGTTCTCTCTTCAATCTCAGGCAGTTTTATTGTCTTGCAAGTTTATGCTGCAATTTTTGGGAGGTTCAAAAATTTGAAAAGCTCCAAATCATTCATTATGCAGAAAAATAATTTAAGTGTTGTTGCTATCGGTGTATTACCTTCTATAAGAAAGTGCTGAATCTGTTATAGGGAGTAGTTTTAAAATGATGATACTCAACTTCATCCTTCTTTAGGAATATTCCTCTCAATTAGCAGCACTGGACTACACAGTATGCTTGTTTAGTGAGGTTTTTGTAACAACTCAGGGCGGTAACTTCCCTCATTTTCTGATGGGTCATCGACGATTTCTCTATGATGGACATGCAAAGACCATTAACCCTGATAAGCGCAAGCTTGTTGGTCTCCTGGGGAATGCTAGCATTAGGTATACACTCCCCCCACCCCCTCTTTTTCTCTCACCTTTTACAGATCCTATGCTCCAGTAAAGTATTTCAAACCGCTGATAGGAATATTTAATTTGTTTTCTTGTATTTAATTCCGTTCTTGTTTAAAAAATTGTAAAAAATTAGATCATGTTAAGAGTTACTGCTTTACAGAATTCTAATAGGTTACAAAGGTCATACTGATTTTTTCCCTTAGACTTGAAAGAGAACCTTTTTTAATGTGTATTATATGAGTGAAATAGCAGATACAAAGGTGCTAGATATTCAGTCTCTTTTAGGCTTGGGGCTAGGCTTTGGAAAAATTTGAAGACACTCTCTGATAGAGAATATTTGGATATCGATTTTGCAGTTGGAGAAATTTCAAAGAGCAGATGGAAGCTATGCTTGTTGACAATGACCGGAAAGGAATCCTTGTACCGAGAGTTAGAAAAATTAACAGGAAAACTTCAGTCTACACATACCCATTACCAGAATGCAAATGTCTACAGCAGTTGCACACCAGTCAAATTGACCACAGTCTAAATAGTCGTCACAATTACATTCGAAGAAAAATATGAATAATGGCATTCTTCTGATTGTCTTCCACGCCACTGAAATCATCGGATCTGCATCACTTCAACATCCTTGGTGTTTCACCCTTCTGTGACTAATGATGCTACATGCTTCTGATTTTGAGGGTGTGGGCACTGCAATTCTGAAGATGAGAAATTCCAGTTGTGTGATTTTCTGCCTCTGAATGAAGATTTTCTGTGCATATTACATGTTTTCCTTAGTCTGATAGTATTTTGGCTTGCCATGGGAAGGTAGAAGTGGTGACACTGCACAACTTCGCTAGTGTTCCACAGAGAAGGATAGAAGAACGCAGGTACAGAGTTGTCTTTCGACGTCTATCTCTAATCCATGGTTTTAGAACTGATACGGACCTTCTAAAATATATTTTTTTTTTTTGTAAAATTACTAGGGTAGGAGGGGGAATTGAAACAGTAAATTGATCAAGTTTTGCATTTTTGGACTACCAGTTTCAACTCAGCGAGGCATCCTCTAGGTGCTGTGGATATGTTGTGGCTTATTTCCTCCCTCATCTTCTAAGATTTAATTTCACTTCTTCTAACTGTTCCTTTCTTACCTTCAAAACTTTCTGTACTCAAAGGTTCCTCCGATGATGGTATTTGAAAAGCAGGTGGTGAAAATTATCCCAAAGGAGTTGAGATATTTACTGTAGTTATTTGCTTGTTTTGTCTTGAAACTTCTCCGCTCGTGCATAATTGCAGATAAACTATAGCCGGGCTTTTCCTGCCTTGTAAGTTTAAAACCCGTCTTCTAAAACTCTACCATTTCGCCATCCCCCAACATGTCAAGATCAAGTTTTCCATGTAGGTGTTACCAGATAGTAGACACGAATATTTTATGGGTAAATTGTCCTCAGCACTTGTGGTATCTGGGAATTCACCATATGAATGTGGCTTGAGATAACAACTAGGCAGGAGGCAGCACTGGGGTCTGGAACTTGTGATTTTCTTGCCTCAGGGTAAAAGGAGGACAGCACTATACTATAGGAAATATCTTGTTTTGGAGCCTGGTTCTCCCGTTATACTCTTAATATGATCAATTCCGACAATGCCCAAGTATAATGTACCTAAATTCTCGCCAACCAAAAATGAGCAAGGGGGCAGAAGTGAAGTGGTCCTTTCCCATCCGAGAAGCACCTTGTCCAGCCGGAACATGGGTAGGTCCCACTAGAGAGAGTATCAAATGCTAGTGAACCCCACCTCCTCACTCCTCATCATTATCACCGGAAGCTGGCTACCCCAAGGCCCACTCTCTGTACTGTAAGGGTCAATCTCTTTTCTTAAATCTTCCCTAAGCTTTAGACCTCTAGTCCCCGATATTAAATCCAAAAACAATAACATCAACTACGTTTCTAGTGGCATTGTTGGACTCTTTACCATGCATGCTGGCTCTAGATTGATCTCCTTTTAATCATTCCATCCACTTCGTGCCCGAGTGAAGTCCTCATTCTGACCTTTTTCTTGTTCTTTTACAAGCACAATACGTTCAGTTAATTCTGATCCTCCCTCTTTATTCAATGGCCACAGGCACGCACTGCAAAAGTTACCCCCAAAGCCTCCATGTTTGCCCTTTTCTTTTGCTCCCTCTTGGTGTCGTGTTCACTCTTGCTAACAGCAACAGCTAAATGTTCACCATATATAATAATCAAATCATACCTGCGCTATCTGGCTTCCCATTATTCTCGAACCATGGTGAGCCAAGCAATACTGTTAAAATATTGTTTTTTTTCTTGTGCGGTTGTTTCGTGGGGTTTGACGTAAATTTTCTGTTGATATTGCTGGTGCTTGTTAAACCCATGCCGAGTTGCTTGGCTTTAGGCAACATACCTCGAAAAGATCCCAAATCATTACACAATGAGTACAAAACAGGAGTCAACTAACAGCACAAATGGTTCTTGAAAAACACAGCACGTTAATCTAGACCCCGCGCAACCCCAGAACCATACAGATATGCTTCCGCCACGAAAATGGTCTCACGTTTCCATGTCTAGATTACTAAGCCCTTCTATTTCCATCAGAACTTAGCGCGCGAGCGCGAGCATATATTTTTTTTTTGGTACAATATATATATT
>QFDD01009865.1:0-11878 GCA_006871305.1 Vachellia collinsii
TATTAGGCATCAGACCATGTAATATCGTACCAGCCCCACTGGCTCTTGGGAATTCCCAATCCTTCCCAGACAGCCTTGGAGGCATCGACAATGTTGTTATCACATGGAGGTTGGTAATCATGGTCTGAATCACACCCTCTCGTGGAATCACACTCGTCCACCACCATCGCCGCCACACTCCGACCGTTGGCACTTATGGTGATGTTCCTGAGGCATCTGCTCCTGTGGTTGAACCATCCTGTGGACAGTGCCACAACTGGTTTGTCATCAGAATGATAATGATTGTCGCATTCCGAAGGGCCACCTCCATCTCCACCTTTCTCAAAACTGTTCAGTGTGAGATGTGCCTTTGTGTGGGAAGAGACAGGTGGTGAACACTCATAAACGGGGTACATTTTGCCTTGTTTACAGCAATCTGAATCATTCTCTTTGTTGCACTGTCCTGGAGGTGCCTTTTTCCCTTTCACCACACCACTCGGCCGACATTGTTGAGCTTCAATCTTGTCCAAACACTTGGTTGCCAGGAGTATGACCAGTAGAAGCAAGGAGAACTTTGTGTTGATGAAGCCCTTCATTCTGATTTTGTTTCTCTCTCTCCGTGAACTTAATTTGATTTATGGTATGGATGACAATTTTGACGTGTGTTTGTGTGTATATATATAAGTTGCCAATACAAGTTGATCTAGAAAGGTTCATATTTTGGGTCAGCCAATGAGTTATGTTTCACCTTTGTGAGGCTTTTCCTTTATTTTGGCCATTAGTGTATTCAAATCCTATAAAGCAATTAAGAAAATATACAGTGATGAAGAATTTTACGTTGCTAGGTCTCCACTGCAAGACAAGATTAGAGCATCCAAATGCCATAACTCGTAATTTGCTTTGCCGGTCATGACCACGTAAAGCCAACAAAAACTTGTTCAACATCCTTATTTAATGTTCTTGAGTTGATTTTCTGACATGTATTCATTTTTAAAGTGAAGTTGAACATCAAATATAGCTAGGTAATTAATTTCGATGAATTAAAGAAATTAACTTGGTTATTTGTGATAGACTGAGTTGATTTTCTTTATCTTGGCCACCCTTGAATTGAATTGAGATCTTTAGAGAAAAAATTGTAAATTTATGAGACAGGTTAGATTGAGACTTTATATTTCTAACCAAATTCAATTACCAATCAGCTATTCTACCAAGGGCCGAAAGTTGTAGCTCTTATATTGAGGCTCTGTTCTCAATCTAAAAAATTAAGTATTAGGCTCTGGTTGAATTTTTCACGGTGGGTGAGTTTGAGAAGCAAAGATCATGGGTTCAATATTACTTAGGGTAAGACATGAATAAGGAAACTAGAGATTGATTTTTTTTTTTTTAAATATAGGCAAAACTTGAAATACATTAAACCCCCCATGAAAGCGGCAACTATATTCTAAGTTTCAAATATATTCAACTCAATGATGGATAAGCACATTGACCTATCTTCAACTATAAACCTTCATTGAAACTCTGGTTAGAGAGGATAAGATATGCTCATATGCATATTAAATACTCAAGCCACAATTCCATATGGTTCACTGACAATTTTTTGCAGAAAGGAAATAAATCATCACCAATAAGGGATACAACACCTTGAAATTGAAATTCCTACTCCAAGTATTGAGTACAACTACAACCAAATTGCTAATCATGGGTCCAAAAGTCAGCTAACATCTACTCCGATGGCAGTACTTCCCAATCTGTCCCCTACTAATACTCTAGACCACAGGAAAATTAGACCAGTGACCATGAATCTGAAATATATACACATTACTAGTGTATATTTGATGGATTGTCAACCACGCATTAAATCGATGTCAACATGGGAATTGCGGATATCCATTGTCCGAGAAGTCGGCCATGTACCGATAGAAGATGGTGGGGTGAGATTCTGGTTGGCCATAATGTTATTCATAGCAACGGGGTTATGAACTGCCGGATGATCCTGTTGATCCGACTCCACAGGAACTTCTTCGACTTCTTTCTTCTTGTTCTTGGTCTTCGATCCACCCCATAAGAAGCTCCCAACAATCACCTGTAGTCATGAATAAGTGTCTCAACCTACCCATCCATTAAGACTTTCATGTTGTGCATGGTTTTTTATGTTGCCTCCAAAAGAACACATGGTACGATTTCACTATTTTATATTAAGGCAGAAGAAAATATGCAAATCACCTGAACAGGACATGCAGCAATAAGCATTCCACAGACTCCTCCACCAATGATTTTACCCTCAGGACTAGCAAGAGAGACACTCAATCCCCCAGATCGATTGCGTGAGCCACCACTTTCATTAAGCAGGTAAGAGCCTGACAGGCACAATATCTCATAACGCCCCTATTGAAGTCATAGGCCACAAATAAAATGTCACATAATGACAGGAAAAATGCAATCAAGACTGGAAAGCAACAACCTTCCTAAAATAGCGCTTTAAAAAAAAAAGATTTGATTAAAAACAGGTTCATACTACCACAAAACAATTTTAATCTGAGTTTTGATTTTGAATTCTGCATGCTTTTTTTAGATATAGAGGACCTCTAAGATAGCGCTTTAAAAAAAAAAAGATTTGATTAAACACAGGCTCATACTACCATAAAGACTTTTTTTAGATATAGAGGACCTCCATAGGCCATTAGCATTGATAGTGCACACAGTAAACATGCATGTTGACTGTGTATGTTTATATATAGTATCCATATGTACATGCAAGAAGCACAAAGAAAATGCTGAACCTCATATGTGACAGAACCACCCAAAGTCGAAGGCTGACGAAGAGTTGCATTTGAAACGGCACCATTGGCCGACAATACACACACAGCTCTAGACCCTTGCTGGGAGAATGCCATTATCTTTGACAAAATATCCTATAGAGAAAGGAAGGTAAATGCACGATAATTTCTCAAATTGTAACACAAATAACAAGACATGCAGCACAGCACCTTAAAAAGTAGCACGCAAACTATGCAATTTTGAACAATAACATTTAAGTTTAATAAAGGTATAGAATATAATCAATCAATCCTCAGTGAAATCATTTCTAAAGGAATTTTTATATGCAACGAATTGTTCTGTGGAAATTAATCAAGTTTAAATGGAAATAACACAACTCTCAGGATGAATAAATAACAGAAAAGCGGCAAGATGCTCTATTCAATTATATAACTTCCCATGTTATCTTTCTCTTTACTTTCAATATCCACAATGCTTGGCTTTGGTTTTAAAAAGCTTAGTACATATGAGCATATCGTTTAGGAGTTTTATAATGTTCACTGTAAATATTAGTCCAGAGACCCATTTTATTTGATGCCTCCTTTCTCAGCAAGACATGCCACATCTTAGCTAGCAGGGCAAATTAAAAGATATTTTCAATTGCTTTAAATATGCACACAAATATTTAAAATAGATTTCTGGTAAGTGTTACTGTGACTACAGAGACATTGACAGATATTCATATGATTGTATTACATACTTCTCCAACTGCAATGGTGATGATATGAGGAGTGAAACCCATTCCAGCTGAACCAGACATCAACTCACCTAGCAAAATCCACTTAAAATATCAAAACTGTAAAGTGAACATAATCAAGCCACAATGTACATTTATTATAGTGTGCACGTGCTACAAAGAGAATTTACCACTCTTTTTGCCATGTATATTTATTAGTTATAACCTTGGATGAGAACAGTAGCACGAATTATGACATCCTTGATCAAGTTAGATAATTTAATTTTCTACATCCAAAAAATTAATGTGAAAACAAGGACCAGGAAACATTCACAACGAATGTTAGACCCCATTGAAAGGTATGACACTCGAGTCTCACATTAACAGGATGCGATGGGTTGGGGGTGTGTGAAGTATGCTTTTGCAGCTTGACTTTATTTTCTTTTCTCCTTATTACTGACCATTACTGGTTAAGAGATCAGAGAGGCAGTTTGTTTGTAGGTGACTGCATGGGAATCTCATACTCTTTTCCTATAAAGTTTAAATTCTACAAGAGAAATGAAGAAAAAAAATCATGGCAAATTGCTTTTTTTTCACTTCCTTCATGGTGTGAAACAAAGCCACGTTGAACCATGTCTTCATCCAATTTGGCCAAGGTTTGACCCTCACTACAGAAGCCAATGATGGGCAAGCCACTTCAACTACTTCCCCCCTCCATCAAGACAGCATACTGCACATGCAAACCGATTCCTATTTCCAAAATTCGCTCAAGTTGTCACACTCCGCAGTGGCAAGAGAGAAAGACACATATTCCCTGCAATCCACTCAAAACAGCACTTATTTTCATTATAGGCCACAAGACCAATAGGATTAACCATGTCAAGTGGTCCACAGTGTCATGATATTCATCAAAGGGAAAGTTTTCTCATATTATAAGCATCGTTCTTCCACTGAAAACAGCATGTCACAAGCTCCATGGGGGTAACCATCTTCCCTAGTCGACATGAGAAGAATTAGCAGCAGCACTAAGGACAGTGCAAAACTCTACCTCATCAACAAATGAGATGATGTTACGACATTACTAGTCAGGTCATCCCAACATTGGTTAGCTAAATATGCTACTTTGAGCTTATTCAACTAAACTACCATTTCTTTACCATGTAAAATTTGTCTAATATCTAAGCAATGGTCTCGTCCATCAGCATGGACCTATAATGATTGAGGAGCCCGTCTAGAATTCCTAACATTTTGGTGCTAAACAGTTCATAATATTCATTGATGATCACCCTCAAATTACCTCGGTATTTCTTATGAAGAAAAAGTTTGATGTTCTCCGAACTTTCAAAAACATGCTGGAAACCCACCCTTCCATTGACAACAATGAACCCTAAACTGGTTTTTACAAAGGAAAGCAAGAAACCGTCCAAGTTTACTCAAGGAGGAAGAAAGTGAATGTGATAAAGCCACAAGTGGCCCCAAGGCTTGCTCATGAAGGAATGGGTTTTGTGTGTGTGTGTGTGGAGGAAGGAAGAAGGTTGAGATAGGTAAGGAATAAGAAGGTTTAAAGGAAGAGATCAAAAGAAGCTGAAAGGGTATTATAGTCTTTTTACTATTCCATTACTTTCTATACTTGAAAAGAAAAAAACTCCAACCAAAAAAATTCATAAAGCATTTCATGTACTTTTCTTTACACATTAAACGTACTTCTAAAGCCCTTTGTATTCCTTTTCTTATTCCCATACCCATTCCTCTTCCCATTCCACTTCCCTCAAAAGGCCTTCCATCATACCAAAGAGGACATGGGAGATATTCATCTCTAGTTTCTAGGGGGGAATTTCACACCCCACTTGGATGTCATCGTCTTTCACTGAGTGTTGCCAATCAATTCTATAATAGAACAACTGAGATCACTTGCAATCAATCTATAAAATTTTAAGACGTTCAAAGATAACCTTTAGTAACATCACTTTTAAGACAAGGTGCAAATGAAGAAATGTTACTGGGGTGAACCGTGAGCCAATTATTGACAAATGTCTACTACTAGATATTACATTTTTACATGGCTTAACCTAATCATTTGGAGTGAAAAATAAGATTTTGCCACAAGCAGTGAAAAGGCTAAATTCAAAGCTCTTACACATGGAATTTCTAAAGTCTTGTTACTTGAAGGACTTTCGGAGTAATTAAGGATTCCAATGTAGAAGTGTTTGAAAATAACAAGTGACAGCATGGAAACTGAGAATTAGAAAGAATCCAATACACCATGATTAAAGAAAGCATATGAAGATTGACAGAAACTGTCAACGCAAAGCTTGAAGTTGAGATTCTTAGGATACCGAACACATCATCCCAAACTAAAGTTACTGATATATTGACCAAGACCTTATCAC
The DNA here is from genome assembly GCA_006871305.1 of Vachellia collinsii. Lineage (NCBI taxonomy): Eukaryota > Viridiplantae > Streptophyta > Magnoliopsida > Fabales > Fabaceae > Vachellia > Vachellia collinsii. Next base: position 5,863 of record QFDD01009865.1, read on the forward strand.
GAGTAAGGTTTGAAGGGCTAATAATCAATTAGACTATTAGATATGCATGATATCTACACACTAGCTTGAGGGCGAGTTTGATTATCTCGAGATTTTATCCTGCGTTTCAAACATTTTACAATGGCTTTATTAGTTTTCTATGGATTTATTCTTTCCTTTTCTTAATATTCACCACTCTTGGTCCATAGAATAGGGATTGTGTCAGTCTATTGATGACTCAACGAGAGAGCCTTGTCCTTCTTCTTCCAATTCAGTTTTAAGAAATTCAAAGCAAATTGCCTTTCTTTCTTCACTTTCTTCACCACTGGCTGAATAAAATCAACCAAAGTGTACTTAACACCACCATGTATTTTCATTTGCAACATAAATAAAGACTAGTCAGATGCTGCAATAAGTGATAAATCAGGCAATTTTTGCTTCCCATGTTTCTGATAAAGTCAACACCACTTGTAGAAAGGAATAATGGCATACTAAAGAAAAATTAATTCATATCAATCAAATTTAAATACCAACAAGATTCTAGCTAACTGAAAACTCGCAAGAGAATGTGGGAAAGAAACGGCATTGCCTCGCTTCCTTGCAAGCATGCAGACATTATGAAAAATAAATAAATCTTGACAAAAGAGAGAGAGAAAATTTACAAACCTAACAATAATTCAAAAGGCATATCCAACATCAGCTACAGTTTAGCCTCAAATTATAATCATCTCAACCACACAAGAAAAGCAAAAGCTGCAACAGAGATTTACCAAGGGAAGCCAACTGCTGTTTCTTGCCAGTCCCTGGCGGGCGCCCTCTACCCCTCTTATGGCTCTGTGTCACAGTTCCGCTTCCAGAATGACCACTTCCGGGATGATTAGACGACAGTGGAGTCAATGCCAATGACACATTTCCATCTGGACCATATTTCCTAGGCCTTCCTCTCTTCCTTTTGACAGGTTCCCCAGATGGCACTCCAGATGGAGCGCCTACATTAACACCATGAGGTGAAATGGCTGAAGATTCTAATGGTAGCGTGGACCCAATAGTACCACCCCCAATGCTGGGTTGAAATGATAGATTGGAATTAGAAAGTTGGTGAATAGTTGGGGAACCATGAAGCTCAGGCTGTCCTGCAGAACCAGCTATTCCCCTCTGCATATAGTAAGATGCAGACCCAGATAACGCCATTTGGTCCCCCCGATCCATGCATTTACTTCAAACTCCTTTAGAATCTTTCAAAGGCAACCTCCGCCTCAATGACCAGTATGCGAAAATCTATCACCAAGCCATGTTCTCATGCCTAGTACGAAAACAATATGAAACAATAAATTCTTAAATCATTGTTATTAATTTTATTAAATAAGCTTAAATATGAATACCATTGGTAATAAACAATAATATACATGAACAATAAGATTGCTAAACAGTAAGATAACATATCAAAGATGTGACTGTAACTTGAGAAAAACAACCACAGCCGCTTCATATCAAACGGAGGAACCCCGAGCAAATAAAATTCTTAACGTTGGCACCGTACTTTTACTGAAATATGAAGATCTGAAGGTCCTACGGTGTAATTAAAAGGAAAAGAAAATGACCCCCGACCCAAAGGCAACCACACATGTAGAAGACAACCATGAAGTACAAGAAAGAGTGTTGAAAAGGATATAAAGCTAAGAAGTCATTCACAAAAGAAAGGAAAACAAAGCACCGATCTTCGAAAAGCAATGGGTTAACGAGAAGACAAAAACATAAGCTATTTCACAGCTCACCAAACCATAAGCAACAACATAACGCTTCATGATGAAGATAAAGACCAGATGAACTGGAAAAGGTCCCCTCTTACCAACTCATCATGAACCTTAAACACCAAGCAAGTTCCAAGGAACCCGATGACCACAGAGATGAAGCTGAAACTTTGATGCCAACACCCAGAAAATGAAAACCCTAAAAAGTAAAAGAAAGAAAAGGGAATTACTTGAAGTCAATGCCAGCCCAGCTTTGAGTTCCCAGCTCAAGATGCGAAAGCAAGCCAAAACAGCTTAAAATGACAGTGAACTGGACACACAGAAAAGCCAGGGGAATTGGGTCAAGTTAGAACAGCTTTTTACAACCCATATACAACCGGATGATAATGCATCATGAATCTACGGCTGTGGAGAGAGAAAATAAAAAACCAAATAAGAAAAAATAAAAGCGTCACACTGACATTTCTGAAAACATCCACTCCCCCCGTGAATACCTCGAAGCTAGTGAGAGAAGCCCAAATTGAAAAAAGCCTCTTGGGAATTAAAGGAAGGAAGCAACAGTGCAAAAGAAACAATTACTACTGAGAGAGAAAGGGTGGACGCAGCTTGCTCTAGTCTCAGCACAAGTCCTTATCGGGATTGCATAATTTTCTAGGGCTGAGCTCTCTTGCTCTCTCTCTCTCACACACTCACTCGTTCACTCTCTCTATCTCTCTCCCTAGAATGCCGTTTGAGAAAGTTCCTCGCTCTAAGACGCGGTTTGTCTCTCTCTCCTACTTGGATGAAGAACTGATGATGATGACGACGAAGGCATCGTGCACTCAGATTTCAGGAGTAGGTTGGGAGAAGCAACCAAACTGGAACAGAAAAAAGCGCTTCTAGTTCGGATAATACTGCATATTTTATATTTTCCGAATTTATTTATTACTTTCAATCCAGTTGAAATTTAATTATTTAAACATTTTAATTTTAATATTCGGAGTGCTGTGGGGAAGTTCAAGTCCATTGGAATTTGGGATTGTCATGGGAGTCTATCCACGCGCCATTAGACGAATATTCTAAACCATTGGTCCCTAATTTTGTGCTTTCTTTTTTAATAAAATAGTACCTCTCTGGATACTCCTCCCCCCTTTATACATGTAAAATACAAATAATGGGTAGATTAAAAAGCTTGTTTAAGTTAAACGCTTATACATGTTAAAAAAATACATTTTATTTTGAAAAAAAGTTAATTATGGAAGCAAATAAACTCAATGAGTGTGAAAAATACATGTGCGTAAGTATTCAAAATGTAGTTTTTTCTACGTAAGAGATAATTCAGTTTAAGAGGCTGTGATTTAGACATTGAGCCTATTTGTTTTGTGTTAAAAGTTATTTACTATTTACAAATTAAGTATATGAGAGGAGTTTTATTTTGATTTATATAAATGTGATTTTTCAACTCTTTAATAAATAGGCACATTAAGTATTTATTTGAAATACCTCTAAAAATATTTTAAAAATATTTTTATATAAATTAAAATAAAATTATTCTTATATATTTATATAAAATTCCATAAAAACATTTAAAAAAAAAAAGGTAATCTAAATGGAAGTGGTAATTTTGAATTAGTGAAACGGAGAAGAAGAGAAAGACACGCGCTGTGTTAGTCGCGTGGGGGTAGAGAGAGGTGGTAAAAGAAAGAGGGGCAAAGTTTTGGAGCATGTGACTGACTTATCACTGTTTTTCTGTCTTTCCACATTATGGCAATGGTCCCATCCCTTCCCCAAAATATCTCCTCTCTGTGTTTATGTAACCATAACCTCACCCACCCCCTCCTTTTATTTTTTATTTTTTTGGTAATCCTTTTAAATTTTATTTTAGGAGAGCTAAAACTATATTTTTAATTAATTAATTGCCACCTCCTTTTATGCGATCGTTTCAACCAAGAGGTTGTTTTGTTTCACTTTACTTAATGTTGTACTTTGTGAGGCAGTACTATTTTAAACAATTACTTTTCATTATAATATGAATGACTTATAAAATAATTAATACTCATTTTTTAATCATATTCCTTTAACTATTATTTAAATGTGATTTATTATATTTTTTCTCTCTTTCAAAACCTCATATAATTTTTTGGCAAAAAAAAAACCTCATCTAACAATGATAAAATTCAAAAAATGCTTTAATTTAAAATATTTAATAAATTAATTATCATTTCTTATTTTTAATGAATTAGCTAAAGTAACTTGTATTGTGATTAGATGAAGCATATATTCTAGAAAGTATAAAATCAATTTTCCAATTGTTAATCTAATCTGGATGCCATAGAGTTGGACATTGCATGTGATTATTTGTATTTAATTGATATCAATCTTATTTTTTATTGAAGGATAAATCTAAAAATTTAGCAACTAGATTATTATTTATAAGCACTTAATACAATTAACTTTTTAAGGGTGTAAATTTAACAATAATCAATTAATAAGGTAATAAATTTAGCAACGACATTAAACAAGTCTAACATCGGTGTACTATTTTGCATCCTGGCCCCAATAACGTTTCAGCAGCCGTATTTTACTATTTTTAAGGTATAAGCCTTAATTTTAAAATCATTTAGTTAATCAAAATAATTTTTTTCTTAACTTTCTCTGTGAAAGTTGCTCTAAATAGTTTTATCTTTCTAATCATAATCGAAATTACTCCTTGTTGCTTAATTTTTTTCCTTATTTTCTTTGTATGCACAAACACCCTTAGTTTCTTTCCTTTTTGAGTTATTTTCGTTTTCACATTTTTCTCTTTATAAATTTATTTTTATTATCACCCGATAACCTCTTTTATTCTTATAACTCACATTTTATATACATTATTTTTACTCATAAAATACTATTCATTAATATAATTAAATCATTTAAATAAATAACTATTCTCAATGATAACTAAAAGAATTTAAGGGTGTTTGTGTATACAATGAAAAGAAAGAAAAATAAGCAAAAAGATGCATAGTTTTGATTAACTGAATAATCCTAAAATAAAACCATAGACGACAAAAATAGTAAAATATACCAGTTGGAACATTCATGGAGCCTAGGATGCAAAATAGTAGACGGATGTTAGATCTGGTTAACAGCATTGCTAAATTTTATATTTTATTAATTAATTATTATTAAATTTACAATCTTAAACAGTTAATTATGCTTGGTGGACCTGAATTTGCGCCTCCACCCTTTGTTAAATGGTTTTTTGACATACAAATTGAATTTTAACGTGGCCAGTGACTCAAAAATAACTTGCAAAATATTTATGGGCTAGAAAAAGATAATACTCGAAATTATTTGATTAATAACTTAGATGTTAGATATTTGCCTATAAAAGAATATATTTATAAACAAACAATCCTGTTTCTCAGCTTTGCGGTCTCTCTCTTCAATTAAAAATAATATCAACATTGAGGGGGCACCTGAATCCAGGGCAATCACAATAGGATAGGACATCCAGCAACTTTGGAAGTCAACCTTAATGTTTTAATATTGCATTTTGGCCACTTTTGTCCTCTCACAAGATTTTTGACATATTTTAATGTTTTGAATGTCATTTTTAATAAACTATGGGGGCAGACAGGAGGTTGCTCTTCCTATTCATGGCTCAACTTTTCTTTGACGGCCAATTTCCTTATTTGTGGGTTTTTATTTGCTCTTCCCTTTAAATCAGGCAGATAAGTTGAGGGAAAATAATAACAGTGTTTTAAAAGTTGGATAGAATGGCAATATAATAATTAAATACGAATTTAATAAAATATTTATATGCATGTATAACACATACTATAAGAAATAAATTCATAATAATTTAATTATTAATATGTTAACATTGCACCATAAGAAGTATTAAATAAAAATAATTTTGACTTTTTAAAAGGCTCAATTTTTTATAGGTTTTTAACATTTTCCCACATTTTTTGTCGAGTTCGAAACCCATTTAATTTTCTAAAAATCATTTAGCTGTTAAATTAATTGTGAATTTCAACCCAACGGTGACTCAGTTCTGACAACTCGAAAACAGTATTCTAATTTAAATCGAGTGGCCATCGTCTGTTTGGGTGGATTATTTAGTCATTGCCTGTAAGCAAATTTTTATATTTATTCCGTTTGAATGCGCTAGAAGCTGACCATTTCCCGATTGGTTGAAGCTGGCCATTTATAGTTGACTCGTTGAGACAATAAAACACTTCAATTTCGTTTTTATACTCCAAAAAAAAAGAGAAACATTTTAATTGAAATCCACAGGAGCCCACTTGTAATAATCC
>QFDD01009866.1:0-12322 GCA_006871305.1 Vachellia collinsii
TCTTTAGTTCACACTTGGAAGAGATCACTATAAACACACATCTCAAGAGATTCAAAGAAAGAAAGAGAAATCAAACAAAAATGGATTCAGAAACAGATCAGTGGGTGGTTGAAATAAACCAGAAGCAAAAGAGCCATGAATCTTCTTCAATGGAGATTCAAAAATGGAAGAAGCATTGCATATACAAAATACCCTCCTGTGTTTTGGACGTGAACAAGAAAGTTTACAACCCCCAAACGGTGTCGTTGGGTCCATATCACCACATGAAGAAGCATCTGGTAGCCATGGAAGAGCACAAGGAAAGAGCTCTGGTCCACTTTCTAAGGAGGTGTAATGGGAAGCCATTGGAGTTGCTGATGGAAAGCTTGGCGAAGGTGGAAGACCATCTGAGGGACTGTTACAAGCCACTTGATGGTCAATGGGAGAATAACAGCCGTAGATTCTTAAAGATGATGATTCTTGATGGGTGTTTTATGCTTGAAGTGCTGAGATTTGCAGATTATGATAATCATGGCGGGGATTATGCAGAGAATGATCCTATTTTCAGTTGCCATGGCAGACTCTATTTCATACCTTATATCAAACGTGATATGGTTATGCTTGAGAATCAGATTCCTATGACTCTTCTTGAGAAGCTGATTGAATTTGAGGGAAACAAAAACCAGGTATTCAAGGTATTTTCTTATTCTTACGTAAATATTCCCATCTTCATTGACAAGTAGTTTCGTCTTGAAAATCATCAGCTATTTTTTAAAAAAAAAAAAACCTTGTTGACATGTTATTCATTCATATGAATCTAATAGTGGTTGAAAGTAATTATTTTAGCACTTTTTGTTAAAGGAATTGATTCCTTAATAGAAAAATTGCAACAAAAAAAATGGAGGAATTACTGTAAGATCTCATGTAAAAGAATTAATATCAGAAAAGTCCCAAGGGTTGTCAATAGTAGCTGTTTGAGTTGTCAATAATAGCTGTTTGAGTTGTCAATAGGACATTTCTAATATTAATTCTCTTGCATGGGACCTTATAGTAATTTCCCCAAAAAAAATCCCTTGTTGCAAAATTTATTGCTCAAAGATACTTGAAATTTTTTTAAGAACTCAGGTGCAATCTATTTTCAGAGTGAATACAACTCTTCTTCAATTTTGTCCAACCTATCTTTAACTATATGCAAAACATATTGGCCCAGGAAAAAAAACTACGTACAAAACATAGGACGTTTACCCATAGCTAAACATATTTCACTCATGGTTAAAGATTAAATGCACCTTGACCTGGATTGTTAGATACCTACAAGTAATGAATAGTAATGAATTTGGCAATTGTGATTTTTCAGCATTAATCTTCTCTATTTATTATGATCTCCTTTCATTCTCACTGGGTTTGTTCCATTCTTCTTGTTATTATAGGATCCAGAGTTGCTGAACAAGCTAATCCTCAAATTCTTTTGCCCCTGTACCCCAATGTTAAAAAGCTTTGGAAAATGCTTACACATATTAGATCTCTACAGAAAATGCCTCCTCCAACACGAACCAACTCACCCCACAACCACTCCCACACAAATCATCAAACCAAACAAACGCTATCAACATGTACAACAAGAAGACGAAATCATCATTCCCTCTGCAAGAGAGCTTCAAGAAGCGGGCATCACCTTCAAGCCAAGCAAAACCCACAGCCTCAAAGATGTCTCCTTCAACAACAATGGCGGAACCCTAAGGATCCCTTCCATCATCGTAGACGACAGCACAGAAACAACGTTGTTGAACCTCATAGCATTCGAACGCATGCACGTAGGAGCAGGCAACGAGGTTTCCTCCTTCGTCTTCTTCATGGATAACATCATAGACAACGAGGTTGACGTGGTCATCTTGGAGCAGAAAGGGATTCTGCAGAATGCTCTTGGAAGTGATAAAGCTGTGGCCAAGCTGTTCAACTCACTGTCTAAGGATCTTTCTGTGGATCATAGTGAAGGAGGAGGAGGAGGTTTGGATATGGTGCAAGTGAGTGTGTGTAGATATTGCAAGAAGCCATGGAATAAGTGGAGAGCAAATCTTATAGAAAATTACTTCAGAAATCCATGGGCGATTGTTTCTCTTGTAGCAGCAATTTTTCTATTTGCGTTGACCATAATTCAGACAGTGTATACCATTACTGAATTCTACAGAGATGGAAACTCTAGTCCATCTCCTCCTCCTACGGCTTTTATTCCAAGGCGTCCTCCTCGGTAATGTGGAGGATTCATAATTGTTAGTACATGCAACTTATGAAACTCTTTCTTCTAAACAATGTAATAATAGCCCCTTATATCTATGATTTGGTTCTATCATTTTTTAAAAAAAAAAAAATTGTCTTAAATCCAGCTAGACTGATATATGATTGACAAGGTTTAGATGAACAAGATGAATTAGATATAATGGGATTGAAATGTGGTATGTCAGATTAAAAATCAAATTCATTGCGAGTTACAATATTCGGAGAGAGAGTATTCATTTTTGTACTTGGTGATTTCATTAAGGTTTAAAGATTTTCTTAATTAAAATGAAACATATTAAAAATATCTTATAAATAGAATTAGATGACTAGTTATCATCCTCGAATAGAACAAAAAACAAGAAGTCATATTTCACTGTGTGATGAGGTTAACTAAATGGATCATACGGTTTCATTATATTCTATTAATAATCAAATATGTTAATTTAATTGTTAATCAAAATGTCTCCACTTCAATGACTCATGGAGCATTGTCTTCGTTTGATCTCATTAATGTTATATTCCCTTTCTTGATTTATCTCGTTAATATACGTTTATATTAGTGATCTACAGCATATGTGAAACAAAACTAGTGAAGTTGCATTCTTTGAGAAAATAACTAGCTTAATGCGGACATGATTTTTTGTTAATTATGAATGACGTCCAAATATCCCTTTCTTGCAAATGTTAACTATTTGAATTCTTAGTTGATAGGCTTAAGACAAGAATAAGATCACTGCCCAAAAAGGTCAATTTTAGCCTAATATATATGAATATCTACCAAGTTTTTCTTTTATTTTCTGAAATTCTGAACCCTGAAGTAATTAAATTCGGTAATGTTTGGTTATATTTGTTTGTCTTATTGTGCGCTTATCAATATATAATCTATAATATATCCCAATGTATAGCATATATCATATTATTGATAAATTATGAATAATATGACTCATTTTTTTTAAAATCAATCTATAGAAAGCATGTCTAGTTTTCTTTCTTAATGGAATAACATCAACATCATAATAATTTGATGTAAATCCAATTTAGTCCAAATATTTTTTGAGAAAAAATAGATTCAATTATATTCGATTTGAAAGGTCGAAATTTTTACCTTTTTCATTTCTACCAATATTTTTTAAAAGATTATTCTTAAAAGGTTACACGTTTACTTAATATACCACTTTTAACCTTATTATAAATTCATTTTAACTAATTCTCACTTACCAAGAATTGCAAGTTAAATCATTAAATATGTCTTAAATTAATAAAAATTTTACATTTATCTATTAAATTTTTCTTTCTACATTTACAGATCATTCTCACCTCTCTCTTTCTCTCTGTTTTTTTTTCCTGCTGATCATTTCTCTTTCATCTATCTCTCTTTCCAACAAGATATTAAAAAGAGTAAAATTAAGAAAAAAAAAGAGTCATTAATAAACTTAAAGTGAACTTATATTTAGAATCAAACTTATTAAAAATGGGTTTATAATAAGAACGAAAGTGGTATTGCTTTATTTGAAATAAATAATAAATTTTGCTTATAATTAAATAGTCTAAATTATACACCTGCCATTTTCCCTAAAATACGTTTGGATTCTCATAGTGACTTCCTTTAAAGCAAGAAAGAAGATATAAACATGATGAAGGCCCTACTTGTGATTCTCACACGTAAAAAGTTGAAGCTATTACTCCTATGCTACTTAATGTAAGAACCAAGTAATTAATTTATCAAAAAACTGCATATTGATTTTTCTAAAATATTGTCTTTAATGATTAATGCACAATCAATATTGGACAAAAAATCTATAAAAAAAAATATTGTACTTTGTCTCTTAAATTTAAGTGACAAAGTACATTAAAGTTATCTCATACTTGGCCTCAAAATAAAACCCCTAACTGGCTCATACATAAAGAACATGAGGAAGTATCATTGAATATGAAGAATCCCTATAATTTATCTGAATATTTTCCTTTCATATGTCTAATGGAAAATGTTTGGTTGTTTATTAATTAATTGAAATCTTAGCCAGTTAGCCCTGCTCTTTCTTATAAGGCTCTTTCTTATAAGATGAAGATAAGAATAAAGTGCACCAACCGAAAGATCAACTTTAGCCAGCTATGCAAGCTTCTCTCTTTTATTTTATGAAATTCTAAAGCTCCATAATAACTATAGTCGTTACTGCTCTGTTAAGATGAAATAAAATATAAATAAAAAAGAGAGAGAAAATAGAAGAAGCATATTAAAGTATGTAGCTTTAGTCAGACAGAAATTTACATCAAGCTAAATTGTTCAACCAACAAGTCCAACTTCAACTTAAATACTCATCAACTTTGAGCAATGAATACCATTAATTAGAAACCACATTTATTTTAAACAAAACAGGGAGAGATATGTAATCCCAGAAATTAACACTGAGGATCCAAAGAAAATAGCAACCACAGTTCCTACTAGGATGTGAAATGGAATAATCTTGCTCTATGTTCAATCATAGCATCGCCGGTTATTACTCTGATGGCCACCGGAGATGGGACACTTGGACTGGGGGGTTCACAGGACGATACAGAACTGAAACAGCCCCATTCTGCATCCTGTCCCCGAAAACATGGCAGGAGATTGGTAAGGTTAATCATAATACCTTCACACTACAAACACAATGGTCCAAGAAAAATCACACACAGTAGAAAAAAGCTGAAAATAAAGATAAAGAAAAACCACATAGTCCTGTTTCAACACACAACTTCCAATCAGTTTGGGATCTCTTTCTCATAGGATCTATCTTTATGTTAATCAGAAAAACTAAAATGCTCAAGCATGTCCTACAAAATACAACACAATCATGAGCACTAATTCATGTAATGAACTAGCACAAGAATAACAAAGCCACACACAGTGTATAATGAATCCATGTCAGGGATTTGAATTTTGAAGAGGCTAAAGAGTAAATCAGAGAACTTATGATTCCTTTCTCATCTCAAATGCATTGTAAAGTAAGCCTTATATGCACTAACTTTTTTTTTTTTAATAGATTATTTATCAGTTCACTAACACGAGCCAAGTACAACGGGATTTTGAGTAACCCAAACCATATTCTCATATATTCTTAATAGAGCCCAAAGCGAAAATAAATTAACAAAGCTTTTCAAAGAATGAATCATTAAATGAGAAACTGGTTAACTGAAGATTTTGAGGACATCGTTCGGTCTTTTGAATAATCTCAGCAGTGCTGTGTCTGCTGGAACTTCTTTTTTCAGGAATTTTCCTTCCACAGAAGTTTCGCATCAGCTTTACAACCTAGCTACTTTTGGAACTGCTAAGGAGCTTAGAAAATGACATTGGGAAAACTTATTTCAGGAAATCCAGTTTAGCAAAAGCAACCTTCGGCTTGTGTTGGAAAAACTAATGTTTGAAAAGCAAAACCCAATTTAGCAAAAGCAGCGAAACAAATATTCAATAGAAACTGGGTTTGCAAAACCGGGTTAATACCTCCAAAATGATATTCAAACACAACTCTAATCCTCTAGGCTTAGGCTCATATAGCAGGGTAATAGATTACATTTTCAACAAAACCCTCTAGCCATCCACATTAGTCTGATTACAACATCTACATTGGAGACAACTTGCTAGTAACTGATATGCATTTTGGAAAGATGGATCACCTTGTTGACTTTGTGCAAAAATAGTTGATACATTCTTACAAAAATTCTAAACCAAATTCTTACGAAATACAAAGATTGGTCAATAAAATAAATAAATACAACAAAATAAACAGTGAGCCTAAAAGCTCTTGCACATAGAAAATATAGATGATAAAGTGGAAGATTCATTATTATTTATCTCTGTCCACAACAATTAATGATTTGAAGGCAACGAGTAGAGAACCCAAATCAATTAAACAACACAAAACATGTGAATTTAATGTCTTCATCATCTTCTAGACCTGTATATCAGAAATAGGAACTGTACTTTAAAAAAATTAAAAAAAAAATGAACACTCAGGAAAATTTGTAATCCCAGAGATCAACACCATGAATCCAACGAAAATGGGATCCACAGTTACAACCAGGATGTGAAATGGAATGATCTTGCTCTATGTCCAATCATAGCATCGCTGGTCATTACCCTGATGGCTACCAGAGATGGGACATTTGGACTTACGTTAAACCAGTACATGAGTAAGCTTTACAAGATAGCTACTTTTGGAAGTGCTAAGGATCTTAGAAAATGACATTGGGAAAACTTATTTCAGGAATCCAGTTTAGCAAAAGCAAACTTTGACTTGTATTGGAAAAACTAATGTTTGAAAAGCAAAACCCAATTTAGCAAAAGTAGCGAAACAAATATTCAATAGAAACTGGGTTTGCAAAACTGGGTTAACGCCTCCAAAATGATATTCAAACACAACTCTAATCCTGTAGGCTTAGACTCATATAGCAGGGTAATAGACTACATTTTCAATGAAACACACTAGCCATCCTCATTAGTCTAATTACAACTTTCTACATTGGGGACAACTTGCTAGTAACTGATCTGCATTTTGGAAAGATGGATCACCTTGTTGACTTTGTGCAAAAATAGTTGGTACATTCTTACAAAAACTCTAGACCAAATTCTTATGAAACACAAAGATTGATCAATGAAAGAAAATATAACAAAATAAACAGTGAGCCTAAAAACTCTTGCACAAAGAAAATATAGATGATACGGAGGAAGATTCATTATTATATATCTCTGTCCATGACAATTAATGATTTGAAGGCAACAAGTAGAGAACCCAAATCAATTAAACAACACAAAACATGTGAATTTAATGTCTTCATCTTCTTCTAGACAAGCATATCAAAAATAGGAACCGTACTTTAAAGAAATAAAAAAAGAAAAAAACACTCAGGAAAAATTGTAATCCCCGAGATTAACACCATGAATTGAAAGAAAATGGGATCCATAGTTACTACCAGGATGTGAAATGGAATGATCTTGCTCCATGTCCAATCATAGCATCACTGGTCATTACCCTGATGGCTACCAGAGATGGGACATTTGGACTTACGCTAAACCAGTACATGAGTAAGGTTAACCAAAACACCCTCAAATCACACACAATGTTGGTTAAAAAAACCACACACATCAAAATAAATGAATAGAATAAAGATGATGCTTGAGATTTTTTTCCACCATTTGGACATAGAAGGATTAGAATGATGAGACTCTGATGAACTTTCTGCTGTTTGGAGCATCAAGCAGAAACTACTATCAAATTGGGATATCTTCCTCATAAAGTTTGGGCTTTTGTTCATCAGAAAAACTAAAATCTTGAAGAACATCATACGAAATACTACACAATTATGGGAACAAATTCATCTAATCAACTCAACTAGCACAAGAACAACAGAATCACGTAGTATATAACAAGTCCAAGTAAAATATTTGAAGAGGAAGCAGAGAACAATTATGGTTCTTTATCATCTAAAATGCATAGTACAGTAAACCTTCTATGCACTGACTTTCCGTTTACGAGATTATTTATTAGTTGACTAACATAGGCTAAGCACAATGGGATATCAATGACCCAACCCTATTCGCATATATTCTTAATAGTCCAAATTGCGGCAAACACAGACAAAAGAAATGAACACAAATGGCCCCATATATTTCACCTATATGTGAGAAAACATTGGCTATGAAAAAGGGTTTAAATACAAACTCAGAAGAAATCCACCACTGTTAAGACTTAGCAGAATAATTCCATCACTACATTACTCTAATCAAGCAAAGCATTCCCCCATGAGAATTTTACACACAATGTTAGTTGAAAAAAAACTACATACAAAAATATAAAAGATAAAATAAATATGAGGCTTTTATGGTCATAGAAGGATGAGACTGTTGAAACTCTGATGGGAAATTGCTGCAGTTTGGAGCATCAGACAGCAATTCATTTCAAATTGGGATATCTTCCTCATAGGATTTAGCTTTTTATCCATAAGAAAAACTAAAATGTTGAACAATATCTTACCCGAAAAAACTACACAATTATGGCCATTAATTCATGTAATGAACTAGAGAACAAGAACAACAGAGTCATACAGTATATAATGGGTCCATGTTAAAGATTTGAAGAGGAAACAGTAAAATTATGGTTCCTTTATCATCTAAAATACATGGTACAGTAAGCCATTCCAACCATCCCATTCTCGAATTGAATTTTCATTATTAGCACAAGAATATTATTGCGAAGAGATCAATCAGCAACGGAGATTAGGGAAACAGACTGTTACCGCTATCGAAGGTGAATTTGTAGGATTCACAGAGAATTCATACCTAAGCATCCCATTTTGGAATTGAATTTTCGTTATTAAAAGATCGGACCAGCGTGGAATGGACTAAAATTCAGAACAGAATTTTCATTATAAAAAAAGGAAAAGAATATCATGATTCTGGGATAAAATTCGCCTTGGCACCACATGAAATGGATTAACCAAGACGGAGAGGGAAATGTACTACCCGTTTGATCTGCCGTGGGAAAGCCAGAAAGCAGAGTAGGGTTTTGCTAGGGGGCTTTGTGTTGTGGCCGAGCCGATTTTACCATATTTTCATAAAATAGCAGCAAAAGACCTTCAACATTGCGAAATAACATATAGGTGTGAGAAAATATACTAATCACAAAGAAGTACCAAAGCCAAAAATAAAATTTTGAAATTGAAGGAAAAAGAAAAATAAAAGAGAAAAGACTGAAATACCCTTATTTACTTTTAAAAGTTCATTGCCACCTTGCTAGAGATAATACAAGTAAACTCTTTAGTTTTGACTCTAGTTTATTTCCAAGTTTTATTGAGTCATTCCCCACATTTCATTAAGTATTACTAATTTTGATTTACCAATTAACATAAGTTATATTAAGACATCATCTACATTTTATTAGTTATTACCAATTTTCGTTATCAAGTAATAAATTCACATTTTTAACTTATTTACAATTTTTGGATAGGTATTCCTCACATTTTATTAAATATTATCAACTTTTATTTATCGAGTAACAAATTTAGATTTCAACTCATTCACAAATTTTTCAAGTGTGAAACTAATAGGTGAAATTAATTTCATATGAATGTTGCATATATTTGGATCAATGTATTAAATTTTATCTGAATTTTCTAAATCGACGTGAGTATATAAATTCTAAATTATCATTTTTTTCTTTTCTAACAATTTTTCAGTACAATGAAAAAAAATAACATGAATAAAATGAGATTGTTTTAATTGATATGTGTGTGTGTGTGTGTATTGTGCATTATAAGCTACTATAATCGTTAATATAAAGGATCTCTTGGAAGAGATAGATTGTCTTTATTATAAATCACTTGGTAAATTTCTATTTTAGTTTTATAATATTATGTTTACTTAAAGTTATTAATTATGATGAAGAATGTAATATAAAATTTAAAAATCATTTAAATATGGATAAAATCAACAATTTATTTTAATTTTAGACATGATTAATAACTTCAATAACTCATCTTGATTTCAATAAAGTAATTAGAGGTAATTCCTTTAATACAGGTATAAGTTACTTCAAATTAATTCAATATGCTAATGAAAATCGCTGAAAGCATTAAATTTAACATAAAAAAATAAGTGGTTTTATATTTTATTTTTATTAGTTACACTAAAGTTCAACATTATACTCATCTAATTCTATTTATGATACAAAGAGTAAATGAATTAGTTGATCATATTTATAAGTTATTTTTAAATGAATGTACAATTTAGCCATTCATTTATTATTGTTACTTTGTTTTCATGTGGTACAAAGAATATATATTAAATAGGGATAAAGTTAAAAAGTTGTTGTAGTCGTTTTTTAATAATACCTAGATTTCATTACTTAAGCCAAAGAAGTACAACATCTAGCCATTGGCTAGGCTTTCATCCGAAGTTCGCCTCTTGAATAAAAGGTGGGAGTTGATTAAAGATACAACAACTATCATTTGAATTATGTGAGCGCTTAGCTAATTTATCAACAATAGATATCATTTTTCTATATACGTGAGTGATCTCCACTTGCCAATCTTGTTGCATTATATTTTTAAGATCATTCACAATCTCCTTAAAAGGATAGTAGTGCTCATAGCCCTATAAGTAGTAATTGATTGCTTCTATGCAATTAGATTGTAAAACTACTTGCTTTAAACCCTTACTCCAACTAGGGCTGAGCAAGAAGCTCGCTACCAGGTGGACCCGCCCGAGCCTGGAGGCAAAATTACCCGTTTAAGCCTGCCCAAAAAAACCCGTAACAGGCGGGCTTAAACGGGACGGGTTAATGAATTAAACAGGCGGGCTACGGGCACACCATCGGGCTACCCATGCCCGACTGTATGTATTTTTATATATATTTTATTTTTGTATTTTCTTATATATTTATAGTTTTTCAATCAAGAAGTGGTTAGTTTATTTGGCTTGTATGGTAAAAGCATATAGCTTATACCCATGAGTTTAGTGTTCAATGTTCGATTCCTGCCACGAATCATGGGAGCATATCTTTTTTAAATCAACCTTTTATATAAAATCATAAATGAAAACTCTCCTTTTCTTTTTCACCTTAGAAGTCAAGTCAGAAGCTTCCTCCCCACTGTCAGTATATTGCCATCCTCCTCTTTCTCTTCTCTCTCTCCCCTCTTGCCACCGTCGTTGTGCCGCCTCCTCCCCCTCCTCTTTCATTCTTCGTTCTTTCCTTTCATTTCCCTTGCACGCTGTCGATCACCTTCCACACGTTGCAGATCCGTTCCAAGAACGCCGTCGGCCACCTTCTACCTTTCAGATTTGGGTCTTCTTGTTTTTTTTGTTTTTGTTTTTTTTTTCTAATTCTGATTTAGTGGATGGCTGATTTAGGACTCTATATGATATGATTAAAAGAGTAACAGTGAGAGTTGGGTTGCTTTGAATATCTAATTCACAGGTCTTTTTTTTCTCTCATCCATGCCTTTCTCTCAAATTCCAGTAAGCAACAAAAAAAAAATAAACAGGCTACCCGGAACCCGCCCAAGTTTTGAGCAACTCGTTTAACTCAGCCTTAAACAGGCTTTCACCGGGTTGCGGGCTAGCCCAAACCCGGTAAAAATTAAAAGGGCGGGCTACGGGTTGGCCATCGAGCCAGCCCGTCTCGCCCGTTGCTCAGCCTTAGCTCTAGCAAAGACTACTAAGACCCTGTAAAAAAAATAAAAAAGCAATCATCTCTACAACTACAGGAGGGACATTAGTTAGTTTACAATCGAAACCACAAACCCATCTATCATTATGACGATCATTATGATATATATTATACCCTACATAGATGCTTCTACCATTTTGTAAGAATGAACCATCCACCATTAGATGACAACCTTCAACACCCAGTTTTTCTACAAGGGACTCATGTGCTTGTTGCCTTCTCAATCCACATTACTGAATGATGCCATGATCTGAGCATGCTTTAAAAAAGCTACATTTAGCATTGATTCATATTATCTGCTCCAGAGAGCTTATTACATCACGAAATCCATGTATCCTAGCACATATAGCCAAAGAGGACATCCCAAGGAAGTTTCCCAACCTTTTGACATCCATTGTTTGCTGTCAAATTCCATTTGAACAAGTCAACTCCTTGTAAAGAAGTAACATTTCCCATTTTTTATGAGGTAGCATAGATCTCCATATCATCTACGGCCCTCCGACAATCACGAAGAAGATGCATTATGTCCTCCTCTTACTCACAACCATAAGGGCAATTAGCTACCATATTTATGTTATATATGATTAGTTTTGATGATGTCAAATATATAAGAGCAAAAAGTTTTTATAATGTATATTGACTAACTACTATACTTAATGTAAATTTCTTATATAGTTTGGTCAATGTAAAGGAGAGAAATTGTTTAAATTTAATTATTGAGAATGAAGAAGTAGGAAGATTTTATAAAATAAAATGAGAACATCAAGTTTCAAGTTTTTATATTTGGAATTGGAGGATGATGTGGTTAAATAACTCAATTTGAAGTTTACATATATGTTATATCATCATACATTGAGTTACATATC
>QFDD01009867.1:0-11658 GCA_006871305.1 Vachellia collinsii
CCAGCAAGCCTTACCCCAGCCTTGCTCTTTCCTTCTTATTCCATCTTAACAAACTGTTATAAGCTTACATTTTACATGCTAGAAGTCAACTCATTTATTCCACGTGACCCTCTTGACTTCCCATCCATAAAATATTGTCCTTTTCCTTCTCCAAGATTACTCATATTATAAAACTTAGTAATGACTAATAAGGGGTCCATCAGTTTGGTTATCGAACTCTTGTTTTCTAAATGGTGTCATTCACAATCACAGACCATAACTAGATATAACTGTATGTAGGCGTTTATAGAAAACTAATCCGTTTCCTTTAGTCATGGAAATTCTATTTTACGTTCGTCCGTAATTTGCCCGAAAGGAAGTACTTTGATTCATGTGACAATTATACTATTTTGTGGGAGGTTTCTTTATTTAACTGTAAGCATCACTTTTCAAAAGCGCATGGTGGGAAGATCAGAAACTGAAAAGGATTGATCTTTTATTCTTCCATATGTAATTATGTTCAAAAACTGTCATTTTCTGACTCATTTCTTTGTCCACGCTAATTTCAAATAGCAATTCCTTTATTTCTTCAATATAATAACAGATCAATGGAGAGATATGATCCTCGGGAACATTCATGGAGAAGACTTGAGAGTATGTCCACAAAGAGAAGCTGCCATTCTTTAGCAGTGCTCAATGAAAAGTTGTAAGTTGACTTCCTATTTCACCTCTTATTGCTCACTCACGTTTGTAGTTAAGCCACTGAAAATAGTGCAACTTCATGATTGATGATGGGAAATAAATAATGGGATAGTAGGAAGGATTTGTTTAGTAATTAGTAATTTATTATTACGGCTTCATTTTGTTTCCTATAAGGTCTTCTTAGAGTGTTTCATATTTTATGATTTCTCTTATGTGAAGTCTAAGATAGGTTTAACTTTAGTGGAAGATCTAGAAAATTTATCTTCTAATATCAAGTGGCTGAGGAATGATATAGAGATATGCATACCTTGTTTTATTTGAATTGATTAGGTCAACATTTAATTTAAGTTTGTTGTAATTTGGGAAAAATTCGATTCTATGATTGTCTTGCATTGAACTTGTCATGTATCCTCATTTAACATCATAAGATTCTCACTTAAAAATGTGTATTTTGAAATTGAATCAGTGTCATTGCTATATAGGGTGGGTCAAACCACATGAGTGGCCAGGACTTTTCTGGCTTTATTTTCTACTTTTTCTCTTTAAAGTTCAGTTCCATTTCTTTTCTTACTCTCATTCTCATTCATTTTCTTTTTTAATTCTATCAAAAAGTCTTCCATCATATCAAACGTGGCATTTCAACAATTTTAGAGGGAAACTTGGGTTCACATCTCAAAAGATGTTAGATACTTAACATCCAAGTATTTTTGTCCTGCAGATATGCCATTGGTGGTTACAATGGAGAACAGATGGTCTCAACAGTGGAGATGTATGACCCTCGTATGGATCACTGGACGTTGGCTAAATCAATGAATAATTCTAGGGGATATTCTGCAGCAGTTGTTATCGGGAACTCAATATTTGCTATTGGAGGGTTGGTTGAAAATAATGTTTCTAACCAGGTATGTTTCCATGTCTTGGATGCACTTCACTACGAACAAGTTGAGATTATTTGATATATATTTATTTTTAATTTGATGAAAGAAAGGGGTTAAGCCCAGAAACTCGACTTGAATCCTACGGGGTAACCAACCTCCATTACTAAATCATGCAAAATCTCGCTAACTGTTTCTGGCGGTGTAAGCCAAACATTTCTCCTTGGGCTTTGATCCATGCTAAGACCAGCTAAGACATTGGCATATCTGTTACTCTCTATAGATATGCTTGACCTTGACTAGCCAGTTTCGTTGAAGTAAGATCGTCATCTGATTGGAAAGATGAAGATCACCGTCAATCCTCCAACAATTATGAATAGCTTCAACCACTTTGTTGCGCATCACACTCCACCTCTACCTTTTTGAATCCCAGGTCCCAGCACATGCGAAGCCGTTCCAAGATACCCCAAGCTTCCGCTTGCATAGCACTGCAATTTTCAATGCGTACAGAGTAACCCCAAATCCACTGTACTCTTATCTCCTCTGATGACGTCGGCACAACCCGCTCTGTCCTCCAAGGAGCTCTTGCCATCTATGTTCAACTGACACCATTCCTTTAGGGGGGGCTTCCAAGCAGCCACAACAATGCCCTCCCTTATTTCTTGCATCCTTTCTCCGTTCCATCTAACTTGATAGCTTTTTAGACAGTTTTGTATCACTTTCTCCGCATTCCTTGGAACTTTGAACTATTATTTATGGATGTGGCCATTCCTCCATCTCCCAATATACCAGTAGCCGATAGCAAACACTTCAGGCCATTGTTATTTTAAAGGATTAAGGGGCAAATATGCCCATAAACTTTTTCTAAATGCACATCTGGCACTATATACTTTTCTTGGGTGCAAAAATGCCTACCAACATTCAAAAAGGAGTCAAAAATACCATGGTAATCATGGAATCTACTTTGATAATTTGTGTATAACTTTTGACCAAAGATGGTGAGGTGGACGCTCAGTTGGTGACAAGAAAATCTCACATGTGGCTGTAAAGGGAAGGGAGCACAACACATGACCTGAAGAGATGAAGGATAATGTGTTTCATCTTATGGTATTGTCAAGCCACCATGTGAGAGACGCTAGGTTCAAGACTGTGGGAGTAACGATAATCACTGTGCATGTTGGTGGAGAATAGTCACCACTGTCGCTGATGGAGAACGGCAGCAACATCTGAGAAGAAAGTGACAAGATGAAAGGGATGAAGGGGGAGGGTTTGAAAGAGAGTGAAGAGGGGTAGTAATGGAACTTATAAAATCTTAACATTTTTATTTGTCTGAAAGAGTAAATTAATAAAATGAGGAGATATATTTAATTTTTTCCACCTGCCACGTTCAACAGTCAAAATGAGGAGGAGATAACATTAAGTGTACGACTTGGGCAAGAACGTGAGACCCACATTACAACACTAATGGAGGTTAGCTTTTATTGACGGAGGTGGTATTTTTTAGTCGAATGTTAGTAGGCATTTTTGAACCTGAGCGCCAGGTGCACATTTCGAAAAAGTATAAGGGCATTTTGCCCCCTTAACTCTATTTTTGACTACTAATAGAATTTTTGAAAACTAATGCTCTGGTAGAAGCCTATCCCAAGCATCAATTTCGAAAGCAATTCAAATAGGGAGGTTCTTGTTTTATTCATAAAACTCCCAAAGTGAAAAAGAGCAAGGCATTTTCAGGACCCATAACCTTAAATCTGGATCAGCTCAAAATTAGGATGTTTCACCAACATAAAGTTAGTAGAGTTAGTCTAACGATGTAAGATCCAACTGGATCCCTTTAGGTCTCAAGTTCGATTCCTAGAGGAGACACTAGTGCTTGCAGGGTGGGGTCAAGTTCGATTCCTAGAGGAGACACTGGTGCTTGCAGGGTGGGGTGATAATAGATCTTGAACCGGATTAGTTGGTTGTTTGGATGTTTGGTAATAGGATTTAGAAAAAGCGTTTGAGTTTAAAAAAACTAGGATGTCTGAATTGAAACATATAAGATTTATATGAGCCAGAAAAAAAAAATCTGTATTCCCAACTTCGTAACCTCATGATAATATGCTGGAGTGATGTGTTATTACTTTCTTTTCAATAACCTCAGGTGGAATGTTATACGGAGACCCAAGGCTGGCTCTCCACTAATCTTAAAGCTCTTGGCAAACGTTGCTCCTTCGCTACTGTGGTCCTGTGAGGGTATGACTTTACATTTCTGTACATATCTTTCCCTCCCCAAGAAGACTAATTTTTCACCTATCTTTTTTCTTTCATGGCTGCACATAATGTTTAACTCAAGATTTGCACATTATTTGAAACCAGCACAGGTGTCTCAACTCTTATCCTGGAAAGACTAAACTTGTTTGGTACTTTTGTAAAACAAGGACTTGCCCTTCATTCTCAAAGAACAAGCGACTAAAGGACGAGAGACTTGTTGAAGTGGAATGTACTAATGAACTTACGTTCCCTCCAAAAGTAGTTAGTGGTGAATTTGGGTTTGAGTTTTATTTGGGGAACTGTAAAAATTATGTTGTGGTTTGGAAAAGGGGAAAGCAATACAGTAGATAATACCTTATTCTGCATGGATCCTAGTCAGTCAATACAAATTGTGTTGTTTTGTCTTGCTCTTGTTAGATATTTTGATGTAGCTTTGCCATTTGAACAGAGTAAATATTAAAAATCTTTGATGTGCATGCCTGAGCTAAGCATTAGCGAAATTTAAGTTCAAGCATTACTAATGATTTTCTGAACATTTTTATGTCAATTTCAAAAACTCGCATTATTTTACTGTGTTTTTGAATAGCCATTTGAATTGCACCATGAGAATATATGACTGAGAAGGAATTTCTAGGTGAACCAAAAATTTGAAACCCCCCTAATTCTTTGTTTTTTTTAATTAGAAGATCAATTTATTCATAAAATAAAGGTTCAGGTAAACGTTTTGATATTTTAAATTTATATTAATTTTCAGTTGAGTTTTTTAAATTTAAAAAATATACTTTTAATCATTTTATCTTAATATAATTAGTTTATTTTAATAAAAAATGTTAAATTGATAAATTTAAACGTAGATCTTCAATTAAATGTTGGTAAGATATGTTTAAATTTGAATTAAATGTTGGTAAGATTAAAGTACTTCTAATATATTTTTTAAATTTAAGAGATTAAAGAAAACATTACATTAAAAGGGTTAGGCTACGCTGACTGTGGCTGTAAAACCCCCTTGTTCAATTTTTTTTGGTAAAACTATTTCCTTATTTGTAAAATTGAAAGATAAGAGGACATAGAATTAATATTTACAAAAGTAAGCCGAATTAACTTGGGAAGAGAAAAATACCTGTGACTCGATTAATTTGTTAGGACCCGGAAAAAATTCCTCTGATTTAATTCGTTTGGTATTGATCCGTGATGAACGGGCTAAAACCCATCCGTTATAAAAATAAATAAGACGGGTTACCGGTATGTTAATGGGTTACCCATTTAAATCTATATATATATATATTTTAAAATTCCCTCCTCTTCCCTTTCCTCTTGGTCTCTTATCTGTCCATTGTCTTTTCTTTTATATGTCAATTATCTCTTATTTTTTCAATTTATCACTCTCACTCTCTCACAGACACCACACTTCACGCACGCAGGCCACACTTCACGCACGCAGGCCACACTTCACGCAGTC
This sequence comes from Vachellia collinsii, assembly GCA_006871305.1. NCBI lineage: Eukaryota > Viridiplantae > Streptophyta > Magnoliopsida > Fabales > Fabaceae > Vachellia > Vachellia collinsii. The sequence goes on from QFDD01009867.1 coordinate 5,266, forward strand.
GCCACGCTTTATTGCTCTTCATCATCTTTAAGTCTGGCGTTCGCCACTCTCGCTCTCGCTCTCGATCTCTTCATCGTCTTCGCTTTTGTCTGCATTCGCCATTTGGCACTCTCACTCTCTTCATCGTCTTCATTTGCGTTGTGGCCGGTGTTTGCCATTCCTACCGACGACATTGTGGTCGGCGTTGGTGCTCACTCGACACTCGGACTCTCGCCACTGGTATGCTCTCAACCCCATCTCTGACAATCCCTCTAAACCCCCTCTGGCTTCTCCGTTAAGATTACTATTTATAATTTTTTTAATTCTCTCATCTCTAATCTGAACTCTATCTCCCTCAACTCTAATTTCTTCTCCTCTTCGCCATCGCCTCTTCCTCAACTCTAGAGTGGACCCTTCTACAAGCGAAGGTGGATGGGGTTAAGGTATCTTATTATTTTTGTCGCCTGTAATTCGAAGAATTCTTGTGCTGATTGTTAGGATTTGTTAGAGTTGAATTGTAATTTTGTTTATGTGTGGAGGAGGTTCCGTGTGAGGACCAATTTTGCTGGTGGGTGTTGTGGTTCTGTACGTATACTTTTCTTCGGCTTGTTTTCTCTGTTCAATGGGGTAGGTTTGGGGAAAATAGAAAATAAAGGTTTTTTTTTTTTTTGGCTTACACACGGTAACGCTGCTGCATCTCGAACACAAGCCCTGTGGTTAAGTTAGGATGACCCCCTACCAGTTAACTTAAGCGTTCGGTGGTTATAGAAAATAAAGGTTAATGTAAAGAAGCCGCCCATATATTTGTAGCCTGTAAAGAAGAAGGGTTTTAATGGGTTGAACTGTAGTTATGGGCTTGCCCGTACCAAATTATTCCCTCTTATTAAATCCAACATTTGTTGTAGTACAAGTTGACAATCAGGAAACGAAAAGCAACAGAAAATGCGAAGAATACAGGTGTAAGACTTGAGGCCCAGCAAACAAAGTGATAGGCTTAACTTCGAATGGCTAAAGTTGCAAACAAAGGGCAAGTTTAATTGATTTACGAAAAGGGCAAGTTAAAAATAAATGAAATGGGACATAAATGGATAGGACAAGTGAAAACCAATTAGGCATTGGAAGAAGCGAAAGAAATCAATTGCAAGAATGAAAAAAATAAATTAAAAATTTTGGCAATATTTTTTTTTTGGTAATAATGTTGGCAATATTTTGAGGGGAATAAGATGAATTGGTTCTTGCATGCTTTCTCAACCACTAGCCCCACAAAATTCTAGGGCAACGCACAATAGAAGAGGAAGAACTGCAAATTATTATGGATTGGTTTCAAATTGAGAAATATGAAGTGGGAATTAAAAAGTGAAGCAAAGAATGGAAATCTAAATGCCTGTTTGAGTAGATTTATAAAAGCGTTTCAGACTCTCTAAACCGTTTTGACAAATAAATGCTAAATAGGTGGATTTTTGGGTAGTGGATTTCCTCAAAATCATTTTTCTTAATGTCTCATCAGAATCACATCTTCAACTTTAAATCAAATAATGGAGGGTCTAGATTTGATATTTTATAAAATTCTATTTTATATATATTGCAGTTATAAATCATGTAGATAATTATTTAGTAGATTAAATTTGTTTATTATATTTATAATAAAATATTAAATTTAGACTCTCCATTTGTTTTGATACAAGGGTGAGAAAAACGACTACAAAGGAAGCCAAATCCAAAAGTGCTTTCCAGCATTTTTGGCAAAAGTGCTTCAGCACTCAAAAGTCAAAACCATGACTTGGGTGTTGCAAACTATTGTTTTCAAGAAGCCCAAAGATTCTTGTATTCGGATAATAAATATGCAGGTGTTGGGCTCACTATATATAAAACTCTTTCAATAATGGTTTTATTTAATTCTTACGTGTGTGTGTTTATTTATCTGAAAATATATATTTATATTTTCTAAATGTACACACACACACACACACAATAAATTGGTCTTACGTAGCATGTATATTATATTTTTATTTTTTTACCATCAATATATTATTTATTCATTGGTTTAAACGAAGATAGAAATTAAAATTTATCATGTATGTGATTATCATATTAACTTGTGTCTTTTTTAGTAATTTGCACATGAAAAAAAAGTCATTTTGATAACTCTAATCCAAACATTATCATTTTATCAAAATCACTTTTCATCCAATATCTATTCTTTAAAATTGCTTTCTATCATTTTCCATTGTAAGTTATTTTTTCAAAACTAATTCAAACACATCCTGATTTATGAAGTGATATGTAATCTATAATCCCATCAATCAGTTAGAACATTCCAAATCAAATAAAATAATAATTCTTTTTATATTTTTATATACTTATATTAAATTAATTATAATATTCTACATAAAGTAAGTTAATTATTATCTTAACTTTTTAATGCATAACATGGGAAAATTGTAACAACGGTTTTCCTAAATTGGTTACCTAACTCCAAAACCATCACATTAACAAAACTAAAAATGCTTATAAAAAGAAAGCTTTGATTTCAAAATAAATTAACATTGATAGGGGATATTCTCCCACATCCATTTATATCAAAAGATGTGGTCTGGCTTATTGCACTCAAAACATAAAATCTCATTTTCTTTCCTTGTGTTAGGATCTCCTTTTTGAAATTTTCTAATATTTTGATCTCTTCTATACATTTTTCTAAATTTTCAGACTACTATGGTTAGCTTTTCATCTTCTATTTCATCATTAGGCTCAAGTTCTTTCCGTTTTGATTAACTTGAGAGCAAGTCCTTTCTTCTTTCTATCATCTATGTTTGTTAACTTTTTTTTGAATTTTTGCTTGCTTTCGTATTTTGCCAAGCTTCCAAAGAGAGCAGCTACTGATCTTATTCATTCTCCTCTAGATTCTTTGATAGCTGTAATTTTAGCTTATTAGTCCTTAGTAAGAATATTAAGAATTTTTATTACTTGAAATCTTTGATCGAAGGTTTTTCCAAATGAGGCTAGTTAATTAATAAGGTGTGTGTGCCTCATTTGAAATTCAACGATTGACTTCCCCTCCTTCATTCTGATTAGATCATACTCAATGGTGAGAATATTGATTCTTCCTTCCTTGACAACATTGAATGCTACCTACATATATTTGGTGGAGGGAAGAGTGCATATCCTGAAAAACTCATTTTTTTTTTTATAGTAAGAGGATAAAAACATCAACAACTAAGGATCCACCGGTAGAGCCATAAGCTCTTGGTCTCTTCTCGTTAGCTCTGCGACTTTTCCAGGCGGGGAAGAAAGAACCAACAAATCAACTGCCATCTCCCAAGCTTCTCGTGCTAACCCATCTGCTGCAGTGTTGGCTTCCCTGCTACAGAGCAGTACCTCAACATCCCAGTCCCTGTCCATCATCATTTGTACCTCGTGGATTAAGTCATAGTCAGGATAAGAATACGGGACAGGGGATTGCAATAGCTGCAACAGTTCACTGCAGTCCGTTTCGATGATTAGCCGACGGAATCCAGGGTCCGCTGCGATCTTAAGCCCCCATAAAACCCCCCAGGTCTCTGCAAAGATGACCGTGCCATTTCCTATCGAATACATGAAGCATGCAAGCACCTCTCCACTTGCATCACGTAGTAGTCCCCCACAGGTGCATCTCCCATCTAAACGACATGACCCATCTGTATTTATTTTGATCGTGCCTGGAGGTGGGGGTTTCCACAAATGTTTCGGTTTTTGAGGTCCACTTCTCTCAATCAAGTTATGTGAGCACGATGCTAATATCGCACGCGTTCGTGCCCACAGCTCCAGTGTGTTCCAGGCTTTTCGATTAAATACAAGGTCATTTCGAGCCAACCAGATGTGCCTACATAAAACAACAAACCATAGTTTAAATTCCCCCCCTTCAATCAGGAAACTTTGCTTCAAACACCAGAGTAACCATTCAAACTCATTTTCATCTAACACAGTAACATTAAAACAGTTTTTTTGTCAAGAAGAATTTTCTTAATATCCTTATCATCAAACTCATAAGAAGTTTTAGATACAACTACATCCTCTGTTCTCTTTTGTGTAATATAGTTCCTATCTTCAAAAAACATTTCACAAATGGTAATCATGATCCAAAATAAAATTTTAAAATTTTATTTATCAGAAGGAAAAATGTTGGATGTTGAATGCTGGTGCTCTAGTAATAGAGGCTCCATGAGTTATAATTTGTTCACTAAATATTGCTACGATCATTCTTGAAACTGTCAAGTCCTTTAAACAAGAGTCTTGCTATAATACCAAATTAAATAAGAGACTGTTCCTGTCTCCTTAAAAATAATATACAATATGTGTTTAAGTCCTTTAAAAGATCATGACAGGTCTTTGAAAATGCACTTGGTAAAGTTGATTCGCCGCCGTATTTCCATGTCTTTGAAAATCCAGATCTCATTCTTACAGATCGAATCCTCCCCCATCTTCATCTCCCCGCACCCTCACCCCCATCCAATGTTTATAATGTTTGAATTTCAATGATTAAATCTTCTGAGTCAGTTGAAGATATGAGGTAAGTGCGGGACCTATTGTTGAGATTGAATTTGAACGGTGAGGGAGAGTTCACATTCAAGCTCTCCCTCAAGTGGTATAATATGCTACTGATGTCCTTTTCAAGGTTTCTTATTGATGAAATGAAGTGTTTGTTCTTAGAAATGTTAGACGATATGGTGTCGCCCAACATATACACATTAAATACAATGGTAAATAGTTATTGTAAGTTGGGAACTTTGGCTGTGCCAGATTTATATGTAAGAAAGATACTGGAATCTGTCCTCTCTCTCCAGATACATTTACATACACTTGTTTGATAATGGGTCATTACAGAAATAAAGATGTAGAGGCTGCTTACAGTATTTTCAAGCTTATGCCACGTAAGGGATGTCAAAGGAACGAGGTTTCCTATACTAATCTCAAACACGGTGCGGTAGGAAAGATGGATGAGGCTCTCAAGTTGTTCTCAAATGGGTGAGGATAGTTGTTCTCCTACTGTTTGCACTTATGCAGTTCTTACACATGCTTTGTGTTGGCTGAGCAGGAAAGTGAAAGCTTTTCATCTTTTTAAAGAAATGGGTGAAAGAGGTTGTCAGCTAGCTAATGTTTATGCATGCATACACTGTGCTTATTATTGATTCCTTCTGTAAGGAAAGGAATCTTGTTGATGCCAGGAAACTGCTTGGTGATAGGTTGAAGAAAGGTTTGGTTCCCAGTATGCATGGTGACATGTAATGCTTTAACTGATGGGTACAGTAAAGAGGCTTCACGGCAGCAAGCAACCTTCAAACATTGTAAAAATCACTACAATCTCATCACTTCAATGCATCATAGCAAACGGCTTATTGCACCGTTATCTTCAGATCTTGTTTTATCACAACTCAGATTCTGTTTATGCATGCATTGCTTTTCTAGTATAGTGGTTTTTTCTTTCTTTGTTTCCATACTCTAAAACTAACTACAAAAAAAGGTTAAATTATCCACGGAATTTACCACAGAATTACCTACGAAATGAGTTTATCATGGAGATTTTTCCGACTGAATTTCCGATTTTCTGTGACTAATTCCGTCAGAAAATCAATGTTTTTTTTGTAGGTACACACTCTTTCTCTGTGCTGGCACTTGGAGTTACAAGTGCTTTACTTCCTCATGGGTCGACTACCGGATCTTCATACATGTGATGTGCATATAAAATTCTAAAACCAATTGAAGTCATATTTAACAAGTTATTTTACTCAGAATTTCATAGCAACATAAGTTCTTTCAAGTTTCTGCGCATGATCCTTAGAATTATTTACAGTTTTGTGATGAAAATATAAAATTAAAGCATAATGATTATGCCACAAATTATATTCTTTTTTTTTTTGCAAATAAATATGTTTCAATTAAATCATATATTTCTCATCGTTTCTGAACTAGAGTCCCATATTTCTTGTATTTCTATTCAAAATGTATATATTTGTATTATGATATTGCTCTATCATAATTTTTATTGGTAAAAATAAATCATAAGTTATTATCATTTATTTGTTCGCTTCAAGATTTAATGTTCTCCAATATCGAGATAAATTTTTTCAGTTATAGTTTTATATATGCTAAAATATTAAAAATGAAAATATAATCTACTTTTGAATTCTAAAGATTCTAAACTTCAGATGGAAAAAATTTAATGGGAAAATATTTTTTTTAAAAATACTATTTGAATTTGTAAATTCTAAAAAGCTAATAATAGTGAAAATCCTATATTTCTACTCAAGGACTAAATAAGAATTTTAAATTGTTGGTGCTTTTACAATTAACCCTTTAATTTGAAAATAAAAAAGATTAATTTGTTACTTCCCAAATAAGCTCTAAACCACATTTTACTCTTGATATCACCATTGGCCA